>JBBPJT010000031.1:0-84856 GCA_038088895.1 Xerocomus potaroensis | reverse complement strand
CCCTTGACAGTGAGAATGCCAGCAACTTTGAGGATCACATCTTCAAGACAACATGGCTATCAACAAGTGCAACGACAAACAACAAAGAATCCAACCTTTGGGGGTCGTCCAGCCTCCAATCTTTCCAGTCAAATTGACACCAATAACCTTAGGGCACTTGAGCTCCCAGGGTATATTAGCCATCACATCGACGGCATCAGCACCCCCAACACCACAGGCAACCATTCCAAGGCCACCAGCATTGGGCGTGTGGGAATCGGTACCAATCATAAGACCACCGGGGAATGCATAATTCTCCAGTATAATTTGGTGAATAATACCAGAGCCAGGTTTCCAGAAGCCGAGACCATACTAGACGATTCGTACCTTAGATGCGTTGCAACATTTGGTACCGGAAGAGACAAACTCACTTTAGCGGTAGCGGTCGCCAAGAAGTCATAAACTTCCTTGTTTATCTCGATAGCACGTGCCAAGTCCTTGACACCACCAACTTGGGCTTCGATCAAGTGGTCACAGTGGACAGTTGTAGGAACAGCAGCAGTGTCCATGCCTGCCGACATGAATTGCAGGAGAGCCATCTGTATTATGTAAGCATACATCGGACTGTGGTGCGGTGGGAACAAGGGTAAGCACCTGAGCAGTTGCATCCTGGCAAGCTACACGCTATGAAAACAATAAGATCAGGTGGTCAACAACGCAAGAGGTGAAACATACATCAGGACGCAGTTTAAGGTAACTGACACCCCGGACAAGATCTTGGTTGTGGGGATCATCCAGATGGCCATATACGATCTTCTCTGACAATGTCAAAGGACGGCGCAACCTGGGAAATGAAACACGGTCAAGGGGTTGCGAACTAGATATTGAAGGGCTGCAGACCTTTCGCGAACGATGGCGAGGTTGTCCTCGATACGCTGGTAGTTGATGTACGCACCCTTTTCGAGAAGCGACATGGCAACCTTCGTGTCACCGATGCGTGGGGGAAAGCTAGCCATCCCAGCAACGAAGCGGTGCGCAGAGCGCAGAGCATGCCGGGCTCTTGAAGTGAGAGCAAGCATCGTCGGGAAAGGCGGCGACGACGACGACACAGAACGAAGATATGATTGGAGCAGAGTCTTAACTGAGAAAAAGGAAAAAGAAAAAAGGCCTACTTCCGGCTATTTCCGCCCGACGTAGCTGTGCTGTTCCGGTGGTTCCAGCCAATTAGAATTCTTTATTTATAAATATCATCTCCGCTTGAAACTCATCGGCCGCTCTGTTGCCGATCAGAGACAATCTATAGTAATAATTACACACTACAATACACACTACACAATACACCACGTGCACGTGCGACAGCGGATCAGTAGGCCTGAAATACATCACATACTGACGGATGCATATCCAAAGCTCGTGCCCTCCAGTCCTCTTGCAATGAGCGTGAATTGTTGCGCAGCTTCCCTCGTCCTTTTTGGCGACCTGGACCTGCCGTTCATTCATACGTTAGTATGTCTCTCGCGGGTCGGACACAGCCAAGAACCGACCCAACCACAGCTTTGACAAATGCTCGCTTAGCCTCCGGCGTGGCTTTCGACTGGACAAAGTCCTCCTGTGGCAGACACTTTCGTGAACACAGCAATCATTCTCGAAATTACGACAAGACACACGGCAAAAAGTATCTCATTCATCCATTCCCGCGTCTCGGACGGGTATTTCGAAGAAATCATGGACAGTAGTTCAATCAGGTTTTGAGTTGCCGACCTTGGCGCTACACCTGCGAAACCGATTAGAATTGCACGGAGAATCGGTCGGCCATGCATCTGAAAGAAAATCGTGCTGGCTTCCCCGAGGTCATCACTCCCCGCAGTGCGCCGAATCAACGTTTCCTGCAATGCAATGCGCTGGGCAGATATCACAGAAAGGATCCTGACGTACTAGAAACGTGCACGTCGCGACTAAAGAATAACGCTCCTGGAGCGATAACGAGCTGACCGCACATTGCATCAATGCATCGAAAGCACCCGGTGGCAGATTGTAGAATATTGCCACAAAATGCTTTGCTACCTATCCACATGTGCTGTCAACGTCCTCGACACGTCACGGCAAAACGGGGAATCTCACAGTATCCAGGCAGCCAAAGAATGTCTGTACAATATCAGGATTCTCCAATCATGTCAGTACTAATGGATTCAATTTCTGTGGGAGCTTCCTCACAGATTCCATGGCTCCCGGTTGGCTGAGCATTGATAGCGATGCTTGTAGCAGAGCTGGCAGCGCATTCGACACCACTGTCACTCCTTCGATGCTCGGCGGTGTCTTCAAAGATGAGTCCGCAAACATAATGGGTGGATCCAGTTGAATGATGAGCATGTTTGCCAGCGTGAGCCATACCGCTGTCAGCTGCCTCTGAGATGCAATACATATCAGCTCCAGCAGTGGACCGGCCGGTAAAGACAATAAAGTAGTATCACTTGGCAATGAAGTGACGGAACGCAAGAACTCGCTGAGCGCCTACATGTATAACATCGTCACCTACCACCCCCATTTCTAACCCAGAGGAGACTCACATCGGACACACTGGCATCTGTCGACCACAATTCGAATGTACTTCTCGCTGCTTCAAATAGGCTTCCTCGAAGTTTGACAATCCTGTAATCGTCACGAGCCCTTCGTAAGCGTTCGGCTTCTTCTCGTTCTGCGGGGGTCTCATCGATGATCAGTAGCGAGTCCACGGTACGGGTAAGCCCCTTTGCTACTCCAGACAGCGTTTGGAGCTGAACGATTGCAACGGCGCGTGCTTCTTCGGGGAGCTATCAAAGAACAAAGAACATTGGATCACGGGAATGTGTGGCACACCGTGAACACGTACACGCGACGAAGACCGTATCGCTTGTTCTAGCCTTTCGACAACAGGGCACACGATGGCGAGCACCGGCGGAATCTCTTCTTCAGGTGGTAGTGCCTGAATAACACTCGCCATCGACTGCAGAACCTTGCTTTTCTCCGTGTCCTATTATATGAACGCCGGGAAGATCGAGATTGACGTATGATAATGATATCACTCACAGGAATACCTGTCAGGCCGGAGTGCAACTCTCCAAATGCTCCTATATGTGGTGCCAGGGCTGTTCGATTGGCATCGCAGAGCTCTCGCAGCGCATTCGCAGCAGGCAAACAAAGGGCCGGCTCGGGCAAGGCAGCAACAACATACGAAATAGCACGCATGAGAAGCGATGGTGACGAGGCAGGCGTACTAGTGATAGACTGAGTCGTGAACCACGATGCGTATGTGCCTTGACATAGAGAAACGCATTTCGTCAATCTTGTTTCCTTTAGCCAAAATTGGGGCCTACCAATAAGGCCGAGGGTCGTGCGTCGTATCCTATCTTGACTGGCGGTTGGTAATTGTCCGAGTATGTCCGGTCCAAACAGTTGCACAAGAAAACGATTGTCTTCGAGTGGAACTGCCTCTTGAATAGACATGATACAGTGTAAGGTTGCTTCTATGTCCTGGAGGCAAGGCTGGTGAAGTAAAACCAAATGAAACACCAATGAAATATCCTACCTCCCATCCACCAGATTCAGGTCTGTTTGCTAGACGTTCTTGTATGTCGTTCAAATAGTAACCCATCATGTCGTCGCGTAGGATGTAATAACTAACGACTGTCAATATTAGCAACCATAGCAGCGATATCGTATACATACGCGTTGATAAGAGTGTCACCCACATCCCTCCGATAACTGAACCACATAAGCAACGTTTTTCTTGCGGAGGAGTATCACTTACACCTGAAACTTGTCTACTTGGTCTGCCCATAAACGAACGATCGTCAGCGCAGGTTCTGCATCTCATTTTGATCAAACAACCCACCTTTTGGCCAGCTGCTCAATATGCTATAAGGTGGCCAGGCAACCTTACTTCTCAAGGTCTTCACAAGCCCAACGTACACAGCATTCACTAATGCCAGCCTATTTCTCTCTTCCACGTCAGGTGGTGCACTACCTTTATCATCACCATCCTGTTCATACTCCACACTCCAAAGCGACTCCTGGAAGAGATACCAAAATCCAAGCGTCATCTCACTTTCCTCTTCACCCACACCAAAGTATCCGGGTAAACCAGTGTAACTGAGTAACAACCGAAGGAAGCTCTGTATGAGCTGTGACCGAGTGAGGGAGGAACCTACTACAGGCTGTTGCGAAGTGATATTAGTGGCAAAATATGTGTTCGAGTGATCACCAAGGGTCACAATAAGCTTGCACAGCGAGTGAGAAATTTCTGAGGCATCTCCGGCTGTGAAGTGATATCGAACTGTTTGGTATTATATCAAGGAGGAACAACGCACATGACACAGTAGACTGAAGTATTTGGGGACCCCATCTGTCAACCCAAATGAGCAAAGGGAGCGTGAGAGACATTACACCTGCACCACCAGCCAAGGAGGAACGCGACATAATCTCTTGTAGCGCGTCCGAGGCCGGGGTGAAAATTTCTGAGTCAATTTCAGCATTTGGAGTCAAGGGAGTCAATAACGAGATTAGCATTGGGATTAGGGGAGTGATATCACTACCACAAGTCTCTAAGTAAGCCGACAACATTGTCATCGTAGCACTTACTTTCCACGAAGAACAGACATCCACGCCTGTAAACACCTCAGAGCGGAGTCCAGCTCACGCACGCGCATTCGATCTCGGGGTTGAGTAATAATTGTTACTACGGCCCGCACGACGAGGGGAGCAGCATCAAGAAGAGTCTGACGCATCTGCATTCTGACTCCGACATTAACCGGGAGAGTGTGTGTTAGTGTGATTCTCACTTGCTTGCGCCAATTAAATCAGCTGTCTCCACCTCCTCTGCAACTATGGCTAGCCAATCGAGTAGGCTTTCTGTGGGGGTTCCACGGTTGGACAAGAACTCGACTGTCGACACTATCCAGTCAGGCCATATCGATGGAGAACCGGGTGCAATCTTTAGGGCCAACGACGTGATCTAGATGTGCCTATTAGATATACGAGCGCATGTTGTAGGGGCGTTTCATTACCGCAACGAACAACTTGCGCAAGATGATTTTGCTCTTTCCTGACGCAATTGAATGGGATGTGAGTTCGAGCACCAAGTCGCGTAAGGATATTGCGTTATCTAGAGGAAAGGAATTCCTGGCGTGTGTTAATCCATCTACCCAACGTGCACGGTGAACCGCCCACCAATCCCTGGCGATCTTGACTTGGATGGTGTGTGCACCAAAAAACTGGACATTGACGTCGTCATGATTTAGAAAGGGGATGACCAAGCCCCAAGCCTCGTATCGCTTCTGAATGTCAAAAAGTTCTTGTTGGAGGCGGCGTTGGGTGTCCGAAGAGCCAGCACAAGAAGGGGAGTAGGCTTGTTGTATGAGCTGTAAGGAGAGGATCAGGCAAAGTCGGTTTTTGGCGCGACATTTCGAAGTACCTGAGCTGCTTGGACAATATCAGACTGAGGTAGAGTCGGAA
Source organism: Xerocomus potaroensis (assembly GCA_038088895.1). Classification (NCBI taxonomy): domain Eukaryota; kingdom Fungi; phylum Basidiomycota; class Agaricomycetes; order Boletales; family Boletaceae; genus Xerocomus; species Xerocomus potaroensis. The sequence continues at coordinate 79,387 of JBBPJT010000031.1, read as the reverse complement.
GAATACTCGGGTTTGCCATTGACAAAGTAATGAAAAGGAACCTTTGTTAAGTGCGGTGAGGAAACGAACAACGTTCAATCTGTCGGCAGTCGTACAATTCGAGCCACCTACTACTAATCTTCATCACATTACGACTCAACTATACATTGCCCAATCAACTCCACCAGCCGCCGCAACGGTTCATAATTACCTGGAAAGCTTAATGCCTCGAACCGCCCTGCCTTAGCCCATGCATCCACCACTGGCACTCCCCGGAGTGCCATCCAGCCGAACGTCCACACCCAGCCCCCTATTCCACCTACCGGTCTGCCTGTGGATCTTTTCCAAATACGCTCCAGCACTACCCCCCAACGCCATTCATTGCCCAGAACCCAATAATGACGACGGAGTTCCCGCCTCATCCAACCGATCGAAGCTCGATGTCGTGGAAGATGCCGGAGATCAGAAAAGCTCCAATTACACCACCAAATCGGCCGAAAATGTAATCGAACGGTCCGAAACCAAGCACCATGAGTGACCCACGCATCATCTGATGCCACCGACGGCCCCACAACTCGCTCAGAGATGTTGACAACCACGGTGAATCAACAAGGGGCGGCCACTGCGATGGATGCTGTTGGAATAGAATGGTGCACAGAATGGCTAGCGAATGGTAGCTCCATTGTGTTGCGAAGTAAACCAGCCAGACTGCCAAGAAAGACACGAATATGGCTCGCGAGAGCTCCAGAAAGGGCAGTAACGTGTGGTCAAAGAGGGAACCACCCTCGAGTGAACCAATCGATGCCGGAGAGATAATCCGAATAATCTGAAGACACGTGTCGAAGCCAAATGCGTGCAACGCCAACTGGGCAGACGACTATGGTATGAAGATGATTCGAGAATCCGTTTCAAAAGTCGGCTTGGGGACGATGAGCCCCCGCGACCGGTTCCATCCGATACCGCGGGTATTCGGCATCAAGTCCCAAGTATTCCATAATGCTGTGTGGATGCTCTTCGGGTTTGACAATTTCCGGGGAAGATCTCGACGATAAAAGGGCTCTCGTGCAAGAGCCCAAACTATGCTGCGCACGGAAGTGGGGCACATGTGAGTCTAGGACAGCGGACTGCGTCAAGGTAAGCCACACTGGATGAGCGTCCTCACCATGAGCATAGTGTTCGTTTGGGATCGCCTCCAGACATGTCACAAATGCACCGCGCCAGGCGGTAAAAGCAGGTTCCATTGAGCTGAACCAGTACTCCTAACAAGTATAGGCACGCCAAAGGCGGGAAGATGTACACAAAAAACGTGGCTTTTGTGAGGGCAATCTTCTGCGACGCTGCAAATACGCCCCGACACTTTCGAGCCGTTTTCCGGGTATGAGGATCTCTGTTCATGAAGAACGCGGAAAAGAGATCAAACCTTGATAGCGGGGTCATCGAGCGCTGGGCACTGGATTTCAAACGCGCTGGATGGATCCTGATTTTTAAAAGGCGGGGTGAACAGAGTTGAGTTCCTCATGTTGGCTTGGGGCAAATTTAGGAGTTGACAAGTAACGCTCAGGGTATGGAGCTTTACCTCGCCCGCATCTTGTTTTTCGGTGGAGCCACACCCTCGACCTTCTTAACTTCGAAAAAGAAAACAGGCCGAGGATAAGTCAGAAAGGAGAGAATAGTTCTGGACCAAAAGCGATAAAATTGAAGCGGCCGACTTGCACTGAGTCGTTTCTCACTTAGCATGCGGAAGAGTCAGACTTCTCAAATCCTTGCGAGAATGTACTGAAATTGCAAATGACTAGTGGCCACGACAGGTGTCACACGGTAAGGTATGAGCTTGTGCGACTTTCCATCTCTTTGCCGCTGTTCCGTCTCGCGAGATTTAATGCAAGCTGGAGACCAGTCAGAGCTCTAGTAGCCAGCCTTTCATCAGAAGCTTCAAGCCTTGGGGATTGGGGATATCGATTGCTCAACCTTGCCACTAACCAACTCCGGGGGTACACCTCTCAGGCACTGAAAATCCATTCAAAGTTAGGTCGGGGAGGTGTGACTACCGTCAGCGCTACAGCCTTCTCTAGCCAGTGTCGCGGATCAAAGCACATATCTAAAGTCACGATTCTGTTGATCCGTCAAATCCATAAACTCCTACGGAACTCCATCAATGAACTTGTGTGGGATCGAGCAAAGTGCCACCCACCTTATCCACCTTGACCTGTACGCGTGTCCCGTCGTCTAAGGAACGTTCAATATAAAAAACCTCTTCCTCGATTGGTTCAGCATCTCTTCTTGCATTTTCCTTCGCTAACAACCAACGGATGGCTAGCAACAACAGCGGGCATGCCAGATAACAGATCCCAATGATTATCCACGGAACACGATTTCTGCCGTAGAAATTTTACTTTATTAACGACAGCTGTAGTCAAGAACATACCTTGGCTTGTACTGTGGTTGCCACATCAAAGGGCCTGCTGCATTTCCGATGCAGTAAGCGCTTAGCATGATCGCATTCGTTGTGATCTACGTCACGATACACCGGGATCACAACAGCTAGACAAACCAAGGTTGGACGAGACATACCCTTTTGGTGTGTCCTGCTGTGACACTTGTCAACCACGATAGCGACAGAACAAACCCGGTAGTATTGATATCGACAAGCCAAATTCCGCCGAGAAGTGCAACGTGATTGCGCCACGGTAAGAACTCGATCATGAGTACCCCGATAATGGATGGAACAAAGAATATCGCGCCGACGTAGGCGCGGGCATTTGAAAACCGCGCCGCTAGCGTCACGCCAGTCCAGATAGTCGTCATCTCGATAAACCCGTCGATACAGCTGAGAAGCGTCGTGTCCAGATAGCTGAAGCCAAAAGATGAAATTATGATTGAGCGTTGATTGGTAAGTGAGTTGGGTACGTTGTCCAATGCGGAGAACAGTGCAAAGAGCCAGGTTTTGGGATCCAAAAGTGCTTCTATCATCCTGTCCCGCCCCTTCAAGTTTAAGAAGCGTATTGTTATACAAAGACGCACTGTTCCTTTTTAAAGTGCTTGTTTTCTACACCAGTTTGGTTTTCCTGGAAGGCCTCATCAGTTGATAAGCATCCGCCTTTCACGATCCTTTTACCTTCAAACGTCGAACAGCTGTCACACGCTCATTTTCTGTCAGGAACCATGCGTTGGTAGGAGAATCGGGGAAGAAGAACCTGTATGTAGATGGTCAGCCAGAGCCATGGAACGATGACTCAGTACCAGTAGACAACTGCAACAATGAGGGTTAGTGTTCCAGTAATGACCATCAACCTATGTGCTGTTGGTGTTATCATTATGATTCATTGTAGCCAAGACTCTCACCACTGCCAGGGTGCAAATGCGGTCGTTTTAATATGCAGCGATCCAAAACTGATGAAACCAGAGATGATTTGGGCTGTCCCATGGATGAGAATGACCGAAACCCCAATTCACTGGTGTTACCTATCCCGTTCATCAAGACTACTTAGTCTATTAGTAGATTGAACTGTGCCCAATGATGAGGCGTACGTACACCAATACCCAACCCGCAATGTCTGTTCTTTGCGTGTATAGAACATAGAGCTAACAATCATGAACCCCGCAGTGACGGAACCCTCGCACATGCCTAAAAAAAGTCTGCACACAAAGAGTTCCGAAAATTTGGTGCAGGCAGCCTGGCAGATTAACGAGATGCCCCAGATGATAACATTTAAACTATATGCAAACTTTGCGATGAACATGGTGATAACATGATTATGGTACTTGCCTCATCCATTTTCCGACGGGAAAACGCTGTAGAGCTAGGTTCTGCGGGTATTCAAAGACAAAATAGCTAACGTAGAATATGGTTCCCAGCCTGACAGACACAGAGACATTAGCAAATTGCGAGATACTATTGGATGCAGATCAGCGGACCAGTTGTATCTGTAGTAGTGTCACCTGGGAAACTGAGAATGTCTCGTGGCACTGCCATACTTACTGATTAGTTGATAAATGCGTCCCTTGGCTGTTATTTGTCAAAAGCGTGCGTGTTTCGCAAACATGCATAAAAGTCTCACATGATACCAAGAATAGCTGCGCTACCAAGTGTGGTCTTATCCATGAACTGGATCCTGCAGCTCAACAATGTACGCTTGGCTTGGAAAGAGCGAAAAGCCTCGCTCACCAGTAAAGCGCTGCGCAATGTGTCCGATTCAAATGGGTAATCCTCAATTAAATAGTGCCTATGCTTACTGCACATCATCGGGAGGATGTAATAATCAATCTTCTTTCTGCGTGTTGACTAAAACTTAGTGGAAGATAGGACTAACGGAGCTAGCCATCGCGAACCTGACACGGGCCGCCTCAGCAGGGTCCAATTCGGTGGACAGACCAGCAACTATCTGTGCGCCAGTGTCTGCTTCTTTGTTCGGGACACAAACATGGGGATCCTGCAAACGAGTGTGCCTTTCTTGCTTTGTGTTCGACAAATCTCCACTAGATGGAACGCAGGACATAATCGTGGGGGAGTTATTGCACTCAAACTTCCCAGAAGGAATGATACGACCTCTTAAATTTTAAACGGGTTGAAACAAGTACATCCGCGTATTAGCCAAGCCACTGAGTACGTAACTGGGAGAATAGCAAAGGGCTTATTCCTGTACGGGCCCATCGGAGATAGCAACCAACCGAGCTACATCTACTGGTTTCGAGGGCTAATTGCCTCTGATTGGAGTGACTGAAATGTGTTGCAGATACTCATATCATACCAGTGTCCTGCTTCAATCAATCAAGCTTCTTGGATCCATTAGCGAACCGTGTTGGCAGAGCATCTTTGGTAAGTTCAAGGGTAACCTTCTCGAGATCGATGTCATTGCGTTTAAAGACATCTGCAATAATTGCATCAACGTCCTCGGTCACTTGTAACGGTGCACCGTCCTTTGACATTGTTTTCGCCTGAATGACTTCCATCATTTGGTGGAAAACATGAATTTTTCCCATAGCGCGCAAATGATCCTGAAACGTCATGAGTGAACATGCGATCATGTCCCAACTGTGACAATACCCTCAAATTTTCCATCAAACCGGCCTGGCTCTTTATATTGCCCTCCTTTCCCTGTTCAATCGCAGTCCAGCCATCCTTTGCTTTCATCCACACACAGAGCTCCCACATTTTTGCGCTGATGATACCTTTCTTGTCCAGTTCACATGCAGCAGCCATAGCTCTGTAATCGTATGCCCATTCTTCCCATGGTAAACCAAGAGTTGTACGTTTCATTTCATCCGGATCGACAGCATGACGAAGAATCTCCTTCAAGAAAGCATCCCTCTTCTCCGGGGCCTCGGAAACAATGTTTGCTATTGTGGATTCACTGGGTTTGCGGAAAATAATCTCCTCCTGAGGGAATCCATGGCGGAGACGCAAAACTGCGACGCCTCTGAGGAAATCGCGTATGATAGGGACGAGGACCACGAATATGAAGAGATCTAAAAAGATATTGCCGAGGAGAGCCATGTCGAGACTTGGGGCAGCTGCGCTCCACCGTGGCACCAGTTTGCCAATAGTAAACCAAACTCCATAGCGGGACATGCCACGGTATGCCCGCCTTGTGAGGAGGAAGGACCAGACTATGTTCATTCCAAGTAACATCAGAAAATGCTGCCTAAGGTGTCCGGACACGTCAGTCGCGGGGTTGGGTTGAAACGGAAGGTAGACGCACTTCCGGGTGGATGCATTAGTGGAGTCGATATGTGTGATGTATGTCTCGACCTTTGCGTCACAACTAGAGAGAAATGAGTGCACTGGGTGGTCCTCCGGTACCTTGTGAGCAGTAGACATGTCGGTGAAACTGACCGTAGAGAGTCATACGTTGTGATCGTTTTCCCATTGTTCCTGGTTATATAAGCATACACTATATACTTGATCCTGAACCTGACAAGCACAACATTATGCACCAAGCTTCAAGTACATGATGCATACATATATCTGAAGACCAAAAGACCGATACTCGAGAGTGCTTTTGGCATTTGGTAACAACGGACTGCCATGGATTGAAGTGGCAGGGTTAAAAGTGCATCACCACCTAGGATAACGACGAATAGGGTATTAAATTCACACGGAGCCACTTCATAAACCAAGATGTTTTGATTTGATGTTTTCTCGATTCTTCCACAATCAAAAACGCCAATGAAGAGAAACGACGGTGCACAGAGTTGAGCTACCCTTGCTTGCTAGCGACGGGTTTGCATTGACATTGCCCGTTCGGCACCACTCTCCTTGTTACACTGTGAAAGGGACGGGCACACATTCCTCTGAGGCGTTCAGTTCTTTCTTTCTAGCTTTATATAAACTTTCTGCATCTCTTCCTGCTCCATATCTATATGTTGGCGACAATCTTGGATACACGGAACTACCAATGTAGCGTGTGAGTGGGGCACTGGTATCCGTGTGGGTTCTTGAACAGGTAGAGTTGGTGATACTCTTCTGCATTGTGCCACACTCCTGCCTGAACTATCTCTGTCACAATCTTCTTTCCCTTCGGCGTAAAATGCTTGGCTTGTACTTCCTCTGTGATATGCTTTGCGGTGCTAGCCTGCTCGGGACTGTGAGTAAAAATGGCAGACCGGTATTCTGCATCTGTCAGAAAAATTCGGTCTCATTGCCTAAACAACGCACGGGTACCAGTATCTGCTCCCTGCCGGTTCACTGTAGTTGGATCATGCGTGCAGTAAAAGAACTCTGACATATTGGTTTTTTTCAGGACTGGTTCATGTGTGCTGAATGTATTTGCCACTTACCGACCAGTTCCGCATAGGTGACAATAGAGGGATCGAACTCGATGTTCACTGCCTCTGCATGATCCGTCGTGCCAGCGCACACTTGCCCATAGGTCGGCTTCACCGATGAAACCTTGCCCCCTGTGTACCCAACCACGGTCTTTAAGATCCCCTTCTTTTGGGACGGTGGGTAATGCTTTAGAAAGATGTGCTCCACACCCCAGAAACAGCCGCCTGCAAAGGTGGCAGTCTCAGACTGCTGAGAAGCTATCAGTGTCGCACAATGAGTTCTACTGCAACACGATATGATGTTAACGATGATCGGCACCTAAAGACATTGCAGAGCGATAGTAGGATGGGTCGATGCTGGCTGTGCCCGTGGTGAGGGAAACTAACGCAGTACGAAACCGGTTCAGGCGTCTGAGCATCCGCAAGAACCGCAGCAGGTCGCAGTGAAATCGTCTAATTGCGCTTACATGTCACTCGTCTCTTTCCCACAATTCCTGTGGTCACGACAAATGTTTCTACTGGAAATGAATCGTCTGCACGACATTGGCGACATATGATAGCAATCCACGAATTCGATAGGGGCTACTGCAATGTCTGATGAGTGCAAGGCGTCGGGATGTGAATGAATCATGTCTCTCTATTTTCTCAATGCCACAACAAATGGTGGCAAGACATAGTTCGAACCAATATGATGGAGATTATCCAAGACACGCTTGAAGGTCCTATCAGGTCGCATTCGGCGTGAATATTATTTGAAACTTCCTGGGGAAGAATGAATTGAATAGGGCGGAGTCCTAAGAATTCCGATCGGCGCCTGAGCCGTGCGTCCGTATACTCGCGAAACTCCGAAAGCAGAACAAAAATCAATGAGTCTCTCGTCCTTTTTTTCATCCTTGCTGAATGTTGTCCATGCCGACGCAGAGAAGGGAGAAGTCGATGTAGTCACACAAGTCGAGGAAGTCAAGCAGGCGGAAGAGGAACCGGAAGAACCGGAAGATGTCAGTGCTAATGTCTCACTCGATTTTTGATCCTTTGCGCTCATATTTTTTTTAATCATCAGTTGCAGCCAATAATCCGTGAAGAATGCAAAAACTCGACCAAATGCGCACCTCTGATGCGACACTTTGACCATTGTCAAGAAAAGGTCTTGGCAGGCAACGGCTACAAAGGCGAGGACTGTGTAGAGGAATAGTGCGTTATTCAGCCGCATTTCTTGCGTTGTAAGAAACTGACAAATACTGTTCAAGTTGTACGTATTTGTTTTTCTTTAGAAGAACCCGATGGATATGATTCTAATTGCACCTGTCCAACTGTCTTCAGTCCAGTATGTGTTTCACAAGCAATTAACTCTTAAAAAGTTGACCGTCTTGGCACAGTATGATGCACTGTGTCGATGTATGTCGTTTGCATGTTATGGCTTGTTCACAGTTTCACTTTTTTAGGCTTGCGCAGGACCAAAACTATTTAGCAAGCTGAAGTGAGTGACACGTCAATTAAATTGCTACGCTAGGTAAGTACCATGTACTTGATCAATTACAGGACCTTAGTGCCCAGACAGATTAGACCTTTTTGTAGACATCTGCGGATGGAATACATTTTCAATTCCTCGTAATTTTCGTCAGAAGTATGTAGTGAGACTGAGAATATGTTCTTTTCCGCATGGTACCTATTAGCCCATGGGATTTAAATAGCTGAGGGAGAGATTAGGACTGGTTCTAGATTAGAATGCAACCCATAGTTTCTTGGTGACATCTGCGATCTTTCCCCTTGACTTATGGTAGGTATGAAAGCCAAGGTTCGAATGTGGGGTACGTGATCACATGATCACTCTGTTCAACCTCGGAGAGGCGATTCAGTCCTCAAACATCCTTGTATTCTTGCCAGTGGTTTGTGGCTCAACTTCTGACGGAATCTATAGCCTGACACGTCTCCCTTCTCCCTGTGCAGAAAAGTGGTTGTCCTTGCCGCCATGCCAGATGCAACAGTGTCTCCCACACTTGACAATGTCTCCGGAACGACGGAACCTCCTCCAATTACTATGTTTCTCCCGATGTTACGCACGATCCTGGCAGGTTCATCCCTTCTACTTCGCTTTGGACTTCGCCTTCTTCTTACCGCGGTGTACCCGCTGCATGTCATTTGGTCCGTCATGCGCGCGTTATTTTCGCCCATCATCATCCTGGTCGAGGTCATCCTTGAGATCATGCTCTTCACTCCATTTTCAATCATCTCTACGATTGCAATCGCGTTGTATCCAGTCTATGTCTTTTGCGCTGTCGCGTGCATCTTCGGGGCAATCATTGGGATCTTTGGTCACTATGTCTCTACTGCGATTCTCGGCGTCCTCGCTCGATCAAAATATTTCATTCCATCCCGGGATACTCCACCTGCTGCCCCTTCGTCAGGCCCTCAAGTAACGCTTCGGAAGCGGAAGCGAAAATCAGTGCGGCTGCAGTAGAGCGCTGTCGTCTGTGCCCCCAAGGGAGGTGAAGTATTTTTTAATTAAACTTATACCGTCCTCCAGTGTACGTCATGAATAGTAGATGCTCTGAATTGTGTACCACGGCTTTCCGCCTTTCATTCCAGTAGGTTACTTGCTCTTGGTAACTTTTCGGTAATTAATTATCGTGTGCTGACGCAATTATATGTATGAAATGCGATGCAGACCCCTAATAACTGACTCGGATTTCCCATGCTACTTGGCTGCTCGGGGTTCTACTTGGGGTTCTACGCGGGACAGGTAGTTATCCATGTGTATCCTTCCCTACACTCTCGATGGTGATCATTCCGTTAGACAATAGACGCTGTCAAGCCCTGCCGCCAAACTCGTTCAAGCAAGATTTTGATACCACCCATGTGTTTGATGACCTCGTCATGCGCTCCGAACGAGCTGCAATCCGAGTCCCTGTCGAAAGCAGAAGTTCACGATCTACGCAAGAGATTTGTGGGAGAAGTCGATCTTCCAGAATGTGCGTTTTCCAGGTTCATTTATTCTTATGCTTCTGAACGCACGTGGAGATGAAGAACCTTTATTGAAACCCTCTAAGCGCCGATTTGTACTATTTCCGATAAAATATCATGAAGTATGGCATTTCACCCTGTAATTCTTTTCGATTAACCACCCAATCAGATGTGGCAAATGTACAAGAAAGCTGAAGCATGCTTTTGGACCGCTGAGGAGATAGACCTTTCGAATGATATCCGTGACTGGAACAACCGTCTTGACGATAACGAACGTCATTTTATCTCTTTTGTCCTTGCCTTCTTCGTTGCCTCAGACGGGATTGTGAACGAAAACCTGGTCGAGCGTTTTTCGAATGAAGTTCAAGTCGCAGAGGCACGCTCCTTTTATGGTTTCCAAATCATGATGGAGAACATCCATTCGGAGACATATTCGCTTCTCATCGACACGTACATCAAGGATCCGGTGGAGCGCGAGTATTTGTTCAGTGCGATAGAGACCGTCCCGTGTATCAAACACAAGGCCGACTGGACTCTTAGGTGGATTTCCGACCGGTACTCGTCATTTGCCGAGCGTCTTGTTGCTTTTGCTGCTGTTGAGGGTATTTTCTTCTCTGGCTCTTTCGCTTCCATCTTCTGGTTGAAGAAACGTGGACTCATGCCGGGCCTTACTTTTTCTAATGAGCTCATTAGTCGTGATGAAGGAATGCATACCGACTTCGCATGCTTGCTGTTTAGCCGTCTTAGGCGTCGACCACACCCAGACGTTGTCGAGCACATCATAAAGGAGGCTGTTGGAATTGAACAAGAGTTCCTTTCAGGTATGTTCATTATATGCCGGCTTGGACCATATGGGTATACCTTCGTTCCCAGATGCTTTGCCCGTCGCCCTTATCGGGATGAACGCTCGGCTTATGTGCCAATACATCGAGTTCGTTGCTGACCGTCTATTGGTGTCGCTTGGTAACCCCAAGGTTTATAATGTTAACAACCCCTTCGACTTTATGGATATGATCTCACTGCAAGGCAAGACCAACTTCTTTGAGAAACGAATGTCGGATTACTCAAAGGCAAACGTTGATGCATCGGGGAGAAGGGCTTCTCATAGAACATTGTAAGCGTTTCCGGGTAGATCGTTCTTTCCTGTCTTGATGCATGCGACCCATAGCTCACTGGATGAAGATTTTTAATTCTGTCTCGGTACGCATCAGCCGAGGAGGAATTGTTTTGTGAAATTCTACAATCCCCTGTATACACAGGTATTACCATAAATTTTGTTGTCCTACTGCAACGGTGCTTCTCCGGGTCCGCTTTGTAATTGATGAGACGCTGCGCACCAGGTTCTTTTCTTACGATCTGAAGCTTCGTGTCAGATGAGGGGGTCACGACAATCGTGGCTCCGGGGGCTAGGGCGATTTGAGTGCCGAAGCTGCAGAGCGTGGTTGACGAATGGTGAAAAATACGGAAGAGTCGATCCGCTTACATGGAAGGAACACCATCGGTACCAAGAACAAGATGAAGACATTGTATGCAGTCAACGCGGCACACCTAATATAAAGCGTCTCTTGAGGGAAAATGAAAGGGGCGCAAAGGGACACGCGCGGTAAAGTCGCTGCCTTTCATGAGTCAGATAATTGGGAATTCTGACAAGGGACGAGGGAAAATATCAACCACGAGAAGAAGGATGACACGACCGAGACTTACGTGTGCAGGTACATTGATGTACTCTCGCAATACACTATCGATCTGGCCACCAAGACCAGTGTTCTTGATGGCTGCGGTGATGTCTCCATGAGTATGATCGACAGCGAGGTTCGGGCAGACATGGTCGCCGATTTTCCAACTGCAGCAATCTCGCCAGCGCCATCGGAGCAGGGGACAATAATTTCCTTCTGGATGATGCAAAGACCAAAAGATGAGAGTGTACACATCAAAGGACGGGCACTGGGTAACTGTCTTCAGACACTTTGAGAGGAGGCCGCGGTGCTGAGAGGGATATGCTCTGGCAAATTTGGTCAGGCGTTGGCCCACTTGCTACATTCACCCTTGATGACGGCTGGCACAATACTGGACTGGATGCGGCACTTGTGGGTGGTCTCATTGTGATCCTAAAATGAATGGTGTACTTAGTTTTAGTTTTGATACTCAAGTCATCCCAAATGTTGGGTAGCCGACCCGGGCCAACACGGAAGTGACCGGTTGTCCCAATCCTCAACAACAATGACTGTACTTCGGGCGTCGACCACCAAACGTCTAGCACGCTCGTTCGCTACCATCGTCGACTCCAAGGCAGCAGGTATCAAAGTCGCCGCCGTTGACAATGGTCAACCTACAACCGCCGTCACCTTCCTTGTTAAAGCTGGCAGTCGGCATGAACCAAGTCCGGGTGTCGCGCACGCCTTGAAAAACTTTGCTTTTAAGGTTTGTCCAATTCTCCCTCCAACCGTGTGCTATTCACAAAAAAGCCACCCTCTAGAGCACTGCGAAGCGGTCCACGCTTGGTACTGTACGAGAGAGTGAACTCTATGGTGGTGTTCTCTCTACCAGCCTTTCACGCGAATATCTCGCATTTACCTCTGAGTTTCTCCGTGGTGACGAGTATATACCGTCGTTTCCTCTAGAATTTTTCATACCAACTCACTTTTCAGGACCTTCTTTACCTCCGTGCTAACGTCCATCCTCACCACCTCCAAGTTCCTTCCGCATGAGTTCACGGAATATGTTCTCCCTGTTGTCCACGACGAGGCGAATGCAGCCTCTTCTTCTCCAAGCACCATCGCTCTCGAGACCGCTCATCTGCTTGCCTTCCGTACTGGCCTCGGTGCATCCCTCTTTGCAGACCCACATAAAGCCGTCTCGCTTGAATCAGTGAAATCCTTCGCAAAAAATGCTTTCACCTCTGACAACCTCGCTGTCGTCGGCACTGGCATTGACTCGACGCGTCTTGCGGAACTCGTCGACAAGGCTCTCGCAGATACTGCTCTTCCCACAGCCTCGCCTCTCACAACTGTACCTTCAAAATACTTTGGTGGCTCGACGCGAATTGATCTGCACGAGGGTCTTCAAACGGTCTTCATCGGTTTTGGTACCACGACATCTTTACCTGAGCTCTCTGTTCTCGGTGCACACATCGCACCAGCCCGGTCGTTGAAGTGGTCTTCCACACCCCGTGCACCCGCAACCGTCACCTCTGTCCACCTTCCTTATTCAGACGCAACCCTGACCGGCGTTCTTGTCCAGGGCGCTGATACCCAGTGTGTTACGGAGGCTGCCAAGGCTGTCGTGGGAAAACTCAAGAAGCCGTTGAGTGCGGATGAGCTCAAGGTTGCTCTTGCTCGGGCCAAGTTCGGTGTTGCTGCATCTGTTGAGGGTAGAGATGGACTTTCGGAAGCGTTTGCCAGTAAAGTGAATTTTCATTTCGCTGTTGGAACAGAATGATTCACTGACCTCTTTGTAGATTTTCTCGAACGCTGATGCTTCAGTTGGAAGCGCGTTGAATGCGTTGGACAAGGTTGACACAGTAACCGTCTCCAAGGCAAGCGTTTTTCAGTCGTGCCTCTGCCAGCCACTGAATACCATGTTTCACACTGTAGGCCGTTTCCGAGCTCACCAAGGTTGCACCGACGTTTGTCGTGGTTGGTGATACCAAGTCCCTACCATATGCTGACGAGATTGGGCTCTGATTGTCATGTCTACCACTTTACAAAAGTTATCAGGCGGATGTGATGCGGTAGATAGAATCATAGAAAAACCGGAGCCATGATACGAATTCGAGACTGGAACTTATACTTAATTGACAATCTTCTGAAAATTGGTAAATTTCAATCTGTGTTCCGTTTTGCTGAACCGTCAAATGTTTTTTTACATCATTGAAGCTCGCTTCCGTATCTCCCACATGCGGTTTTTGTTCGTGGGCGGAAATGTTGGTCACCCTGTAGCCCGAAAATAAGCCGGATTAGAGTGCCTTGTCCGATCGTTCATGTAAATCGTATTTTCGTACCCGGACTATGTCACAGGCCGCACGGGATGAGTTGTCTTAATCGTATTAATCATTGTCAATTATTCATTCAGGTGATACGCCACATGTAATGCGAGACGGAGCACATGGTCGTAATTTTATTCATGTAGCGAACGGTCAGCGTAGTGCTGAATCGTGTCATTAGCAATAAGATATGGCATGAAATGAACTACCATCAAATGCTCTTCATGTGCGCCTCTTAACCCTCGGCTTCGGGAACTCTAATGGTGTGTTAAGTAGAGCTCTTTTTGTCTCACCGGCACTATCAGGAAGACCAAGTCGTTTGAGATCGTGTGCAGTCAACTTGCTGACTTTACAACCTAACGATTTGAATAATGCATTGACCCTAACGGTAGGATGTCTGTGGTTCAGCAGAATTTGCTAAAGCAAACCGGTGACGCACGCAACCACTTTTTGGCTCAGATCATTTGCAATAAGGGTTGTGTCCGTTGCATAGTCGTCGATACGAAGACATAGTGCAAACATATGGGTGAGCAACAATGTTTCGGTTTGGGTGGTCGATTGTGGTCTAGACGGTGAATGTCAAGTGAGAGCAAAGGCATCGATCAATAAAAGTCCTGACTCTGTTGACCCCCTTGGAGTTTCTGTGAATCTAGACATCAGGCCATCAATTATGATGGACGGAACAGCGGATAGTCTATCATAAATAGCTGATTTGTCGAATTTACGGATTGTCAGGTTCCGGAAGGACATCATACTGGAGATATACATCAGGATCTTGCTGATGGAGGCGCAGAATGTATCAGTCCCCCTAATGCCTAGAGAGTCACGGATTGCTCACATATCCGTCCTACGCGGCGAAGGGGAAGAACAAACGAGATTCATGTGTTGATTTATCCAGTTTGATCGCTTATATGTAAGGAGCGCCCTTCGTTCGTCGCTCGAGCCAGCTCGAATGATCGCTGTGACTGATAAGGTCCTCCACTCTACCTCAGGAATGATGTTGTGCAAGGGATAAATATCAGACGGGGATTCTGCATTTGGGTTGTATGGTGGGACTAAGCGTGTACTGTCAGCCGCTGCTTGCGCTTCCTCTATCGAATGTATTCTCAATTACCGTGATCGGAGAAAATAATATGGAAACGTACCCCTCGAAGGCAAAGCCTGTGTATTACGTTGAATACTTTCCTGCAGATGGTCTGTAACCCCCTCCATTGCAGATACATCCACCCTATTTCGTTCTTGGGCCTTGATGGCTTGCTTGGCCTTTTTGGTGCCAAAGGACTCGCCAAGGGCAGCGCGTGCTTCAAGGCGCTGGAATGTAGAAACTGGGGCAGGCTTCAGAGACTTGAGAGCCTTGACTTGGTGTGTCAGGACATGAAGGGGTGCCTCGCGAATCGTCGTTGTCTTGGTGCGCTTGTTATGCACCGCAATGAAATAACTACGCAAGTAGGATGATGGAGTGAATGAAAGGATGGCAGCGATCGTCAGGAGACGCACCGGGAACCAGCGGATGCTCGTCGACTTTCGGTCGAAGAGAAAAAGTCGACAGCATCGGTTTCCCCTGCAATCAGTGCGGGGATCTCTGCAAATTGAATCCCCTCGTCGGCGGTGGCCCCCTCTGTTCGATAACAGCTGAACGGAGTGGCCTTAGGAGGTTCAATAGCAGGAAAATTGGCTGTGGTGGCGATGGACAACTTAACCGTGCACAACCACGAGCAAGTTTACCGGCTACTCACCAAGGACAGGGCCCAGCTGTGATTTTGGCTGGTTGGACAGCGCAAACGAGATCTTTCTCGCGTTGTCGTCGCGCTTTCGCTTTTTTGGAGTCGAAACAGTCGTCATTTTGCGGTTTGGTTGACGTTCTCGCTAGGCTTTGCACGGCCGCTCGCTGTGGTCCCTCCGAGTCCGACCTAGAGCCACGTCAATTGAGGACAGGTCTGTTCGATCCTTACACTACTTAAATGTCGTATTTAATGTTGACATTGTTGTCAGTGTCTTTGTCGTTCCCGACGTTGCGCTGGTTGCTGTATCGTTTATTCATTTTGTCGCTGATCCAACGCTCTCACTGTCACTGACCAGTGTGGTGCATCTCGTCCTCTTCCACTATGTCGGAAACTCTCTCTCAACGACAGAGTCCATCTATTCATCGGGTACCAACCTCAGACATCAAGCAAGAAGATGAACAAATCTCATTGGACCGTCCAGCAAAACTTGAAGACTTTGACGATATTAAGCTTCCACCTGAGACGCCGTCCGTCAAGACAGAGCCTTCGCCTCCTCCACTCAAGTGCGAAAAATCAGAATCAAGCACACCGGCCCCTGCAAACGGGAGGACCAAGCGTACCACACCTCAGCTGATAGGTGACCTTCCCCTTGCAGAGGAGGAAGCCCGTGCCACCTTCACTGAGCTCCCCGGGAATCATTATCAATACAACACACTCGGACGCTCACGAGAGGCTTTAGAGAGCATGACCTGTGACTGTGTCTACGAGCATGGTCAGTTCTACGATCTCGCTTCTTAGCAGTAGTCTCGAATACGTAGTGACCGATTGCTTTTGGGGATGGGGTTCCGGTCGGCGCCTTTTCGCTATTGCAGGTGCGGATGACCCATCGGATGCATGTGGGCAGGGTTCGGATTGTATCAACCGGCTCACGCAGGTAGAATGTCTACCAGACGACTGTCGTTGTCGGTCTCATTGTCAGAACCAACGGTGGGTACATCTTGCTTACATGTCTCAGTTTGGATGACGCTCATCACACCATGTTACATCCGATCCATTTAGGTTTCAACGAAAGGAATACGCCAACATTGAGATTGTTCTGACAGAAAAGAAAGGGTATGGGTTACGGGTTGCCTCTGATATATCCAAGTATGTGTATACTTTCTTCATGTTGTCTCAATACGGTTTCCGACCTTGTATGGGACCCAACAGGGATACGTTTGTCTATGAGTACATCGGCGATGTAGTCTCCCACCCGTCGTTTATGAAACGTATGCGAGAGTATGCCGAAGAAGGTACCAAGCATTTCTACTTCATGATGCTGCAAAAAGATGAGGTAAGTTTTCCGTTCCCATAATGGCGTTACTCTCACTTAGTACATCTCTTCACGGTTTAGTATATTGATGCAACCAAGAGAGGCGGCATTGGTCGTTTCGCAAATCACAGTTGCAGCCCGAACTGTTACGTCGCCAAGTGGCAGGTAGGCGAACGTGTTCGAATGGGCATCTTCGCAAGTCGGTCAATCAAAAAGCACGAGGAATTGACATTCAACTATAACGTGGACCGATATGGGTATGTGTCTTACTGCAGTGTTCCGATGAAGCTTGGCGACCCGGGAACAACAGACACGATGCACAACCTTGTTACTGTGGAGAACCGAACTGTGTAGGCTTCCTTGGCGGTAAGACTCAAACAGACATTGGTAGCATGGATGACCTCTATCTTGATGGTAAGTACCATCCAACTTGATCTTTGCAATCTTAAGCATTCCTTGGTTTTGTAGCTCTTGGAATCACCGACGAAGTAGAGAAACTTGGACTTAAGGGCAACAAGAAGAGAAAGGGTAAAAAACTTGATGAGGATTATATGGTACTTTCTGTTGGTCTTCAATCCCGTCTTTGTCTATTAATATGTGTTACAGCCTGAACTCAAGCCTCTCATCGAGAAGGACATCCCGAAGGTTGTGCAAGCCATCCGGCAGACTCAGAGCAAGAAAGTCCTTTCCAAGCTTCTCACTCGAATCAAGGTATGAGAATTTACTGGCATTCAAATTCGAATTATTGACTGATTTGGGCAAAGATCACTGAGAACGAGGGGGCTCTACGTCAAATCATGCGGCTACGTGGGTTTAGTCTCATGACGAACATCCTCCAAGATCACGCCAAGGATGCTGAGGTTATTGTTCTTGTGCGTTTCCGATTCCCTCTGTCCTCCGTTCTATTCATTCTTTCCCTAAGGCGCTTGAAGCCATGGTCAAATGGCCTCTTATTCAGCGGAACAAGGTCGATGACTCCAAAATTAGAATCCCAGTACAAGCCTGCGCGGAATCAGAAAATGAGAACATGAAATCGTTCGCGCTCAAGGTATCTTCGTCTCTTGTGTTAGAAGGGCGTCTTTGCTAATGTCTGACATCTAAAGCTTCTTGAATACTGGGATTCTCTCGAGGTAGCTTACCGTATACCAAAGCGTCTCAAGGTATGGTCGTGTTCCCCTCGGCTGCGTTTGAACACTCAAGGTCGCATATTCTAGAACGGCGAGGAAGAGACGCTGGAATCACCGTCGGTCATTATTATCGAGTCGCACGAGGACAACCGACCCTTGAAGAAAACACGGTGGGAAGGCGATGAAATCCAATTTAAACCCGCAGCACGGCACACCCCGCAACTACTGATGCCTACATCCTCTGTGCAACACATGCAAGTACATGAGATTTTGCCAGAGCGTTTCGTCGACACTCAGGCCAAAAAGAGAGAGATTGCGGATATCATTGCTGCTGCGAACGCCGCAGCTGAGGCTGAGGCTACACGGTTGGCGGCGGCCGCTACGGCAGCAGCACAGCAGCCTTTAGAAGTAGTGAAAAAGAAACCGAAGACATCGAAAAGGCCACAAATCAAGGAAGAGAAGGAGGCAAATAAGGAGAAAAGGCTGCTGAAGCTTGTGGGTGCCGTGGTGGTCAAGTGCATGAGCAAATACGCTGGAAGGTTGGATAATGACGTGTTCAAAAAGTATGCCAAGGAGGTGTGTTGCATATTTGCTTTTTCGTTTGCCTCTTACTTTGTGTGACTCATTCGATCACCCATCATACAGCTGACCCATGTTATTGCTGAGAAGGAGAAGAAATCGTCTTCTTACAGAGAAGGCCGATTGGATGCCCTCTCGGAGGAGAAAACAGCTAAGATCAAAAAGTTTGCGAAGGAGTACATCGCCAAGGTCCTCCGCAAACTGGGAAAGTCAAAGTCGAAACAGAGCCCATCAAAGCCATCCTCGTCAAATTGCAAAGATCGGACTTGGGATCAAGACGGACACGAACCCTCCGGATCTATGCCGTCGCCAGGTATACACCAGGAAGTGGATGGAGAAGATGTTGCGATGGTCATGTCTGTTGAACAAGCCATGGATCTCGGCTCTGATAGCGAGGACAGCGAACACGGTGCTGGTGGTGATACAATGCAACATTCGTCTGATGAAATGGACCACGATCCATCTCCGATGGAAGGCGTGTCTTCACATGCCCATCCCCCCTCGGTGAGCGTCACGCCTATCACCCCGCCTCCGCAACAGCAAACACTCGATCCGAGACTGAAACATCGGAACGAGGAATCGGGGTGGGATCCAGACCCAGTCAGGGTAGTGAACGGACTGAACGAGGTGCATGCTTAGGAGGACGTTTTGGAGTATTGCTATTTATTGTAAGGCTATCACTACACATACTAGCCATTTGTTTTCGTAGAACTTCCCATGACAGGTCATCCAGCGCGCGCAGAAAACCTAAACCTAATGTCGAATACATGACAGCATAAGTATAGCAGGTGTGCAGAGCAGAGATGGATCGGATACTTTTGCGCATAAACAGCATTCGTAGGTGCAAATTGCGAAAAGTTAGAAAATGAGATAGTTAGGGGATGGTGAGATTGTAGCCATGCGGCCACCTTCAGAATGCCCCAGAAGACGGGCTTGGAGAGGAACTTCATGAAAGGCAATCCAGTTCGTCCGATTCGCTATCTGCACATCGCATATGTCGTCCTGCACTCGCCTCAATCCGCTTAAGAACCTTTCGCGGGGGACCTTTCAATCTCTTCGCGCGGGAAGCAGTCATTTTCCGGCGAGGTTCGTCCAGATCCTCGACTTGCTTGACTACTGAATTGGCAGTAGACTTGAACGTTCTGTTGGGCTTGTTCTCTTTCAAAATTTGGGATGATGAATGAGGACTGATGATACGTTTCTCAAAGATGAATCGTTTTATCATGTGGCATGCTGGGAAGACGTACCTTGT
This sequence comes from Xerocomus potaroensis, assembly GCA_038088895.1. NCBI lineage: Eukaryota > Fungi > Basidiomycota > Agaricomycetes > Boletales > Boletaceae > Xerocomus > Xerocomus potaroensis. The sequence continues at coordinate 59,706 of JBBPJT010000031.1, read as the reverse complement.
GCCGGAGAATTTGACAACTTTTCGAGGCCGGTCATCGTGACTGTCTTCCTCTTTCCGTTTCTGTGGTTTGGAGGTGCGTGTACGAGGTCGCTCACCATCTACTTCCGTGGGCTTTGAGGTACCTCGGTCAGGCTCAGCTTTACCTTTTCCCTTCCTAACGCACGTGGCCATCACAGACAACGCCTTGCCTTGTTCGATGACAGACGTTATTGTATCCTCGTTGTCGTTGTCATCAGGCAACCTCAGTCGTTTTGTCGCATTTGGCTGAAGGGACTTTCTGTTTTGGACCGTCATCTCTTCCTCTCCCATCATATTCCCCGAACTCCCTTTGACAATCTTTCCAGCCTTGGTCCGTGTCGCAACTTTGGAGCTGGATGCTTGCAGAACAGGCTCGACAATTTGGTCTGTCTCGTCATTATCCTTATTCCGCACGGCGCTAGATTCGGTTTTAGGGCAGACTTCGAAGAGTGGTTGGTCATCATCTGTTTGCCTTCATATATCGACATACGGAAGGCTGTACACAAGAGAATGCATACCGGAGACCAAAACCTCTATCACTGCCCTCGCAAGATTTGACTTCGCTCTAGCTTTCACCTTCGGCTTCACGCTCGCATCAAAGCACGGCGACATAGTAGTAGTACCCTTCTGCACATGTTGTCCTTTCGATGCGGACTTGGACTTGGTATTAGAAAGCGGTTTCTCTTTTCCGAAGTCTACACCAATCGTGAAGCAATGAAACCTCAGAATGCGAAAGGGAATCTCACTTGACGCGTTGTTCCTGCCTTTTGTTGGCCTATCACGACGCTCCAGAGAAGACTTTTTAGTCGTGCCGCCTGAATTAATCGAGTCTAGGCATGCCGGCTCAAACAAGGTGAAGACCAAGCTCACGTTGTCGTTCGGGTACTTTCCTCCTGCCCTTTTTAGAAGCTGGCGGTTTTGAGTTTGCACCCTCTGCATGCGGGCTCGAAAAAATGAAATCGGGAATAGAGTGTAGTGACAAACCGGCGAAAGCTTGATCCTTGTCTGAGACGACGATCGCCCTCACTCTTGAAGCTGCTAGTGTCTGATGGGCCTTGTAAGGTGGCGGACGCTTCGCAGTGACATTCTTTGGAGGTGCTTTGGAAGGTGATTCGCCAGACACAGTGCGCGCAAGGAGAATATTAATGAGTGGATTCGAACTGGATGGTATGAACGCCCTAGCGGACTGCGTGTTAATGCATGACATAGGGAATAAGAAAGTACTGACCCCCCGCGGTCACGAAACCGTTGTTGCTGTCGCTTTAAACGTTGAACTTTACTCTCCTCTGCAGATACGCCAAGCTTGGCCTGTTGATCGACGACGACAGCGGGAGACATCGTCGCGTCCGTACAGAAACCTCAAAAGACTCCCTAAAACGAAAAACTGTCACGTGATATCGTTACTTCGGTCACGTGATGCCCTCAATCAATTTATTTTCAGAGTATCGGTTGTTGGCGAATAGGCAATAATCTCCCTTTAAGCGTATATCTCGATGTAGTCATATCCCCTGTATCAATACATCATAGGTCTGTATGTGGTTTGGTGCCCCCGAACCGATTTGACCTATTCGTGGTCGGCAACAACAACTGAGCCGGAGAGGGCGGTAAGAAAGTTCGCACAGGGGACGGAAACACCGATAGCAGGGCATCACTGCACTCGAATGCCAGTCTTTCTCGGTAGAGTCTATGCGAGCACCGCGAAGGCCACAAGGAATTAAATAGGAGAGATTTGGGATCTGCAAATGGTCAGTAAGTCCATAACTTACTATATGCTCAGATGACAGTGGATCCGCAAGATGGTCAGATATTAGATTGTCTAAAGTCCGCACGATACATACGACCTGGGATATTATACGACACCAGAAGCAGCCGGCCGCACAGCATCCTCATCTCTACCTATCAGCGTGTCAGTTGTGACCGCAGGATGCAACGACAGCAGTGCGCACCCTCAATAAACTTTTGCAAAAATGTGCGCTGCGGTCTCTCGTTTTCCTTGAGGAGGATACCCATGACGTGGTCCGTCTGCTTCCAGCAGTTAAGGGACTCTTGAAGGTCCAGACGGCTCTTGTGAATGAGAATCTCGACCGCGCGTGGATCAGTGACGTGTCGGTTTGCTTCAAATTTCCGGCGAATACAGTGTCTGACATATGCAGGTGTGACCGGGATGGCATACAAGGAGACGATCTCGGGTGCCTGCGCATATCCCAGTGAGGTGCACAAGGACTGGGATTGGGTGCAACTCACTACACGGACCCAGGACCTATAGAGATCAATAACACGTCTACGAGCCTCTTCTGGACTGCTGGACATGCGCGAGACCTGCGCGAGACGAGACGGTATCGTAGTCATCTTGTTGTTTCAACAACGTCTGTTGTACTTTTCAAAGGTACTCGGCGAGACACGATGTTATGTAAGCACGTGAGATGGCTTAGTTTGGGGACCACACCTTATCTACTACCGCTCCATTCTACTTTTACCTCATACCTTTATTTCATTCGCTTGTGACAACATGGTTAGAGGGACAGGTAAGTAAACCTATATATTCATCTCATCTAACACTGAGTTCATTTGTAGGAAAGTTCAAGACGAGACGAGGTGGTGGCAGGAGTTTTAGGTGAGTGGATTTGCAATAGGATTATAGCGCTCACATCCTGAACGGTATGGTCAGTCGGGATATGGAGCTTGACCACAATGGAATAGCTGAATCAAGATCGTATGTGTGCTTTCGCTACATGTGGGGTTTTTGTCATGGTTAGGACACCAGGTCCCGCCATAAGAATCGCAAGCGGGGCGAAAACGGGGATGACGAAGACGAAGAGGAGGATGCAATAGAGGAAGGAGAAGGAGAAGGAGACGACAATGACGACGACGACGAAGAAGAAGACGAAGACGAGGGAGAGGGAGAGGGAGACGATGGCCGACTAAACGCTTCTGCAAAGCCAGAACTTACACGCATCGAACGACGTGAACTCAAAAAGAAACAAGCCACCGAGAAACAAGCTCGGAAACAAGCGAATGACGAAGACGATGAAGACGAAGATCTCATTAACCCTAACCACGTCGAGAAGAAACTCAACATTTCGGACTTGGGGTCAAGAGAGTTGACTCGGAAAGAAAGGTAGGCTACCTAGCACTTCTGTCGAGCCAGCATGGTCGCCTTGTGTAGTTCAGTCACATTGATCATGATTCCGTAGGGATGCTAAGGAAAAGCAGGAAGCCAAGAGTCGCTACTGGAAGGTAAGGATTCAATACTTGTTGATTACTTGATTATAACAAATCACGTTCGTTTATTTAGCTTCACGCCGCTGGCAAGACAGACGAGGCGAAGGCAGACCTCGCTCGTTTGAAGAAAATTAGAGAAGAACGTGAAGCTGCACAGGCCAAGCGCAAGGCAGAGGCAGAAGGTTTACATCATTACCTTTTTCCCCTTTGTGTCCATACATTGATAGAACTTCCATTCACAGCCAAGAAAGCAGAAATAGAGGCGAAGAAGATAGCGGCTATGAGCGGAAAACGTGTTTAACAATGCCACATGCGTGATTTATTATCCCTGTAAGATATACAAATCTCGAGCCCCGCACTCTGTTGGAAGGCGCACTAGATTGACCTTTCTTTAGAGACGCTTTGTTCTCGGCAAGGTCATTGTTGTAGCGGAATGTATAGTAATTGTGGGCAACAAACCTTGGAAGTTTTTTTAATTTGATTTGAGACCCGTCCACCCACATGCTAGAACTCTCCTCGGCGGTGTCCGCGCATCCCTGCGCCGTATCTGCCCCTCGACGCGTTGCTTGATCATTATCGTTGATCATCCCGCACGCTTTTTTTCTGTCGCGACTTGTTCATGAGTTGCTCTTACACTCATGACGCAAAATTTCCGAACGCACGGGAGCCTAACAACCGAGGACATTACAAGCAACGGAATAAAGTGAACGTGAATGAAAACACGATTAGTCGTCTCTCGCTCGCCAGTGATTGAGTGTTTTTACTGGACCGGAGCTATAGAAACACATGTACATGGTATAATAAACAACCTAAGCTCTCAATTAAACGAACAGATTGCTCTTGTTCACAGACCCGGGGGTCAAGAAGTTCACACACATACTCAGAATTAAATACATATTTGCTGGCATACATGCGAGAAGAAAGGGGTTGGTTCATCACCTGAACAAATTCAATATACTATCACTCAGAATTAAACACTGCTTCCTGCTGCAGAGACCATCGTCGATTGGATCTTGTCTGCAATTGAAGAAAGTTTCCTGCCATTGTCAGGAAGATGGAAATCAGGCGAAGTTAGGCCACGATCAGTCGGAAGGTTGCACTAGGGTCCCTGCCAGGATAATAATTCATTTACAAGCACCATCTTGTGCAGTTAGTACACCCATCAATCAAGTGGATGACTGACGGACTGGACACTGGTAAGTTGTTGTCAGACAACTCGGGTGCCCTCAGCACCACCTCAAAAGAAGCAGGGGAAATGTACTAGATGTACTCTCAGACATTTAAAATGATATGGTACAACTCTTGCTTTTGAATGGGATGGTGAGCTTGAACGTCTTCAACCCTTCTTTGTCAACTTGCTCACCTGAAATTATCGCCAGTAGAATGCTTGTAGGCTGACAACTGGTTACAACTTCTTATCCATCGCTAGGCTGTATCCACTTCGTTGACGGTGTTCGATCAGTCTCGCTAAGCTATGAGGCAACTCGACCAAGGTTGTTACGTAATAACAAGAGTCTGTAATGCACCTCCGCAATCCATATGCTACCCAGCCAGACTTTGTAGGACTTGCGCGGCGCTATCCACCCCTTCGGCCATAGTATGTCCCCATATTTTAAGCCGGGCATTATCCTTGAGTATGACTGGAGCGTGTTCTTGACACATTCAGGACCCACCATCGACTTCAAAAACGTGTCTGCACAAAGGTTGGTACATATTTCGGATTATCATGGCCTGTACCTAATCGTGCGGGAGACGCTTGACAGAAGCGTTACTTTACTTGGACTTCGATATCACTCTCAAGCTTCCTGGTAATCGACTATGTCCCCCTGTAAGCGTTGCCCGAGGCGTTCGCAACAGATATTAAATTTGGCTCTTTTCGTAGGTACCGAATCGGTGCGTTCTTTGACCTTTTTTGTCAATAAAATCTCGCACACTGATCAATGTTTTCTAGATTAAATTATGTACTTTGGATCCAAGATATCATAAAGACGTCGGGCCTTGATGACGGTGTTGTGCGAGGGATTGATGTGTATGCCAAAATGAATTCAGAAAACTTGACCACCTCACCTTGAGGCAGCGGAACAGGGGCATCGGTGATATATCCTTTGTTGGCATGTCGTTTGGAACCAAAGTGGGCCTTTATCGCTACTGGTAAGTCTCTGTCTATCCTTTGTCCGCAAACTGCATTGTGCTATCGGAAGACATCGACAAGGACTCTCTTCTTTCGGCGCGAGAAAATGTCAAGAACAATGGGCTCTCTGATAGAATCGTCATAGTAGAATCGTCACCCAATGATTCCATCCTAGGGCCATTAGAAGGATCCGTTGAAACACCGTACATCTACTTTTATTCCGAGGTCGTGAATGCTGATTAAAATGACAGATTTCACTTCACAATGTGCAATCCACCTTTTTATGCTGATATGGAAGAAGTCGCCGGGTTGGCGGGAGTAAAGGAATATGCACCGGCCGCAGTATGTTATACTAAAATGACTTGAAAATTCTGTTTAGTTTTACTGCAGGTGTGCACGGGTGCTGAGAACGAGGTGATAACTCACGGAGGCGAAACCTTTTTTGTTTCGCGCATGCTCACAGAAAGCCTCGGCCATAAAATGCGGTGCAGGTCCGTCAGCCCTTTTCTAGGGTTCCTGATAGGGTCTCTTGAATTTATGTTCAAAAAGGTGGTATACATCGATGTTGGGAAAGATGTCATCTCTTCCCCTAATAGTGGACCTATTACACGAACACCGAGTGAGCGTTATATCCCGGTTATTCGCGTATAACTAATGACGCACATAACTGAGGTGGATAACTATGCTATCACGGAATTTATTCAAGGACAAACTCGACGGTGGGGAATTGCCTGGAGCTTTGGAACTCTTCGCCTTCCAGATGTGCGTATATATTTCATTTTCTGGATTATTCCTGATACATGGTATACTGTAGTCCCTAGCGCGCATTACTAACCCGACCTTACAAAACATTATGCCCTCTCGCACCACTCTATATCAACAAGTACCCGATGCCCCATCGTTAGAGCTCCTGTACACCATACTTCTTCGCGTTCTTGGAGCGATTGAAGGAGTTGATGTAGCGCCGGAACTTACTAACCCTGACTCAGCAGGAACTCTATCCGTTATCGTCATTGGGACGGAAGTTACTTGGTCTCGGTCCGCGCGAAGGAAGAAAATGTTTGGACAGTTACCCAATGCCTCCCAGGGTTCCTCCATCATGCAGTGTCGGATTCGTTGTGTGGACGGGCCCAGTCTGATTGCTGAGAAGCTACGGATTGCCGGTCTCCATCTCGTATATCAGTGGGTCTGCGGGGGAGACCATCGCGTTTTTGAAAGCTTTGCCAATCATGTCAACCGCAAAGTCACTGCTACTGCAGACGCAAGGTGATCCATGCAACTCGGGATCTTATTAGCACCATCCTGCCAGAAGGTTCGGTAAAGTCAAGCAGTGAGTCATAGCTCCATAATCACCGCAACGAGTGCCGGGGTTACCCACCTACTAATTGCTTTCTGGGTTTGAGGACATAAACTATTTTTTATTGCATGCCAATTCATCCTATCATAGACGGGGTCTTTACGTTTGAGGAAGTGGTCGAAGCATACTCACTTGAGGATCCAGAAACATGTGGGCATATGGTTGGCGTGGTTGGTGTAGTTTGGTCTGATCATAGAGCGTTTTGTAACGTTGTTATACTGGAAACACAACATAAAACTCGTTCGTTTCTACTGTAAGGTCAGACGATTTGACATTTTGCAGGCAGACGAGCGTTTAAAGGCGAGAAGCTGCCAATTAAACGTACATGTCCAACCCTGACATACCGCTCCATTACATCTCACCCAACTCATCATCACGCTCAGCGCACGCACCTTCCTTTGACACGCGCGACTTCGGTTCACAAGACGACGACCATTCTAGGAGAACAAACATGAACTCTGCTGCATTCAGGAGCCCCGCTGCAGTACGAGCTGCCACACGTGGATTCGGCGGCGCGCGTTTAAAGGGCAAAGGAAAGCAGCGCGAGCAGTATGCCGACGAGTCCGACGAGGAAGCTACACTCTTACTCGGTCACGTCGAGACCCGCGCAGACGTTGATCCTGACGGCGACGAAGTTGGCGACATCGGTAGCGAAGGACGGGGTTCAACTAGGCTAAAGCGAATGGAGGCGTCGCAGATGTCCAGGGTTCGTCGTCCGTTCGTTGATAGCGTGTATATACTCAAAACCCAGCTTTGACAGCGCTCATCAACACTCAGTGGGGCAGGAAGCAAGGGTAAGCAAGATAGAACTCGTACCATCCCATTCAGACCCCCCGGTAGGCATTCTTTTTTCTGCTTCCGCAACACTCTTGGTTACTTGTGTGTGTCTCAACAGAGAAATTTCAGTCTCACTTCCCCCCCAACATCGTTCGCAACCAGAAGTACAACATTTTCACCTTCTTCCCGGTTGTTTTATATGAACAGTTCAAATTCTTTTTCAACCTGTATTTTCTTCTCGTCGCGTTGTCGCAGTTCATCCCTGCACTCAAGATTGGTGCGTTCATCGTTTCAATTCCTGCATCATCTCATGGATTGATTGTTGCCTAGGCTTCATAATAACTTATGTTGCACCACTCGCTTTCGTTCTGTGTGTAACAATGGGAAAAGAAGCTTATGATGATTACAAACGCAATCTTCGAGATCACGAGGCCAATTCTCAGAGATATCTGATATTGGTTTCTCCCTCCATTCACAAGCGAGCGAGTTTCCGTTCATCCGACTCTGCGACGTTGTTTGACATTTCGGACCCCGAACTCCATGGAGAATTACACTCCCAACCAGATTCCGGTCCACATACGCGTTCCGTACCGTCTTCGTCACTCAAAGTTGGTGATCTTGTGCTCCTCGAGAAGAATGATCGTGTGCCCGCTGATATGGTTCTCCTCCGAACATCTGATCCTTCTGGAACTTGCTTCATACGTACGGATCAGCTCGACGGCGAGACAGATTGGAAGGCACGCGTCGCTGTCACCGCGACGCAAGCCTTGAAAGGTGGTGAAAGAGAACTCATGATGCTGGAGGGAGAGGTCTATGCCGACGCACCCATCAAGGATATCCACAACTTTGTCGGGACAATCACTGTGCACTCAACATTTGACTCAGGGGAGGATTCTAACCCGAACGTCGAACCTCTCTCTGCGGAAAACGTACTTTGGTCAAATACAGTGCTGGCGGCAGGTTCTGCCATCGGTTTTGTGATATATACTGGGAGCGAGACAAGGGCAGTTATGAATACAAGTCATCCTGAGACGAAAGTCGGATTGCTGGATCTAGAGATCAACAGACTCGCTAAAGTAGGTTACATTACAACATTTCACTCAGCGACCTGTCGAGGCGTATTTCCCGCTTGCCATGTATTCTGTGGAGAAAGTTATGCTAACGGTGAACTTTCTGCTTTAGATCCTTTGTGTGGTCACCTTTGCGCTCTCTGTGGTACTTGTGGCGTTGAATGGGTTCCGTGGACTTTGGTATATCTATGTGTTTAGATTTTTGATTCTGTTCTCCTCCATCATCCCTATTAGGTGCGTTCCTGGCTTCATTTCGTGTTCTCGCCCTTCCGTTTTGCATGTGCTCCTGCTTTGCTCGCTGGATCAGTATTCATGGCTGATCTCTTGCCGAAAGCCTTCGCGTCAATCTTGACATGGGCAAGACAGTATATGCACAGCAAATTATGTCGGATAACGAGATTCCGGGTACGATTGTGCGCACAAGTACTCTCCCTGAGGAGCTTGGAAGAATTGAATATCTACTGAGCGATAAGACTGGGACGCTCACACAAAATGGTTCGTACTTGTCAATGTGAATATGAGAGTAGGGGCTGACAGGTGTTAGAAATGGAGATGAAGAAGTTGCATATGGGTACAATATCTTATGCGTACGACTCGATGGATGAGGTTGCGCATCAGCTTGCACTGGCGTTTGGAGCCGAATATGGTGATTTCTGCTCTGCTCCAGGAATTCGTAGAGTTTATGAGTTCGTAAGGTGTTAAATCTGGATCAATTGCGACGGGTGCACAACTTGCTACGCGTGGTCGTAGAGATATGTCCTCTAGGCTGCGTGACGTTGTCCTTAGTCTTGCCCTTTGTCACAATGTACGTATTCTCCCCCTTTCACTCGTGAGCCGGCTTACTGTTTTGCTGCTCAGGTGACTCCTGTAACAAACGACGATGGTACTATAACCTATCAGGCGTCATCCCCCGATGAAGTTGCCATTGTCAAATGGACAGAATCAGTTGGTCTGACACTTACCGCACGGGATCGTACGTCGATAACCCTCAAAGCGCCTACCGGTTCTTTGCTCAAATATGACATCCTTGAACTCTTCCCCTTTACTTCCGAGTCGAAACGTATGAGTATAGTCGTACGTGAAACTCACACCGGCGATATTTTGTTCCTACAAAAAGGGGCGGACGTGGTCATGGCAAGGATTGTGCAGAAGAACGATTGGCTCGAAGAGGAAACTGGAAATATGGCAAGAGAGGGGTTGAGGACGCTCGTCGTTGGCAGGAAGAGGTTGATGGCCCAACACTACGCAACGTTCAAGCAGCGACATCACGAGGCGAGCATAAAGACAGAAGGAAGGAATGAAGCAATGGCGAGTGTTGTCTCGGAATACTTGGAGAGAGACCTGGAGTTACTGGGATTGACGGGCGTTGAGGATAAGCTTCAAGACGATGTCAAGTCGTCATTAGAGTTGTTGAGGAACGCTGGGATCAAGATTTGGATGTTGACGGGTGATAAAATTGAGACGGCGAGGTGTATCGCGATCTCGACCAAACTCGTGGCGAGGAACCAGTATATTCATGAAGTCGCGAAATGTGAGTTCGGAATCGTTTTCGTTTTGCTTTTTTTTTTCTTCTGGTGCTGAGCAGCTTGTCAGTGAAAACATCAGAACAAGTTCGCGATGAACTCGAGTTCTTACAATCCAAGCTCGATTGTTGCCTTGTTATCGACGGGGAATCCCTCCAAGTAAGTCGAACCTTTTTTTGGTATTTGACCGGCCGTCGATGATCTACTTACGATAGCTTTGCTTGAACTTGTACAAGAATGAGTTCGTTGAAATAACTACCAAACTATCCACTGTCGTCGCCTGTCGTTGTTCTCCTACACAGAAGGCGGATGTGGCCCGTCTTATTCGGCATTACACGAAGAAACGGGTTTGCTGTATTGGTGATGGTGGGAACGACGTGAGTATGATACAAGCTGCTGATGTTGGTAAGTCAAGTGCCCCGATGATCCTCTAATACATTTATCCTGAACTTCATTGTCCTTGCCTCATAGGCGTCGGAATTGTAGGGAAAGAAGGGAAACAGGCCTCACTTGCTGCTGATTTCGCCATCAACCAATTCAGCCATCTCACCAAGCTTCTCATGTGGCACGGTCGCAACTCCTACCGTCGTTCAGCCAAACTTGCCCAATTCGTCATCCACCGCGGCCTCATTATCTCAGTGATGCAAGCTGTGTTCTCGGCGATATTCTACTTCGCACCGATTGCACTATACCAGGGATGGCTCATGATTGGTTATGCGACCGTCTATACGATGGCACCTGTGTTTTCATTAGTGTTGGACACAGATGTAAACGAAGATTTAGCATTGATATACCCGGAGTTATATAAGGAGCTCACAAAGGTATGCGTCGAGTATTTTCCGCGTGACTCCAGCCCAAATGAGCATATTTACACTTCAGGGTCGAGCGCTCTCCTACAAAACATTCTTTCAATGGCTGATGATTAGCACATACCAAGGTGTGTTCCATGCTGCCAGCAGGCTGATCCTGTTCACCTTTCTTTCTAGGCGCAGCCATTATGCTTGTGTCTCTCGTGCTCTTTGAGACCGAATTCTTGAACATCGTCTCTATCTCCTTCACCTCGCTTGTCCTGAACGAACTCATCATGGTCGCATTGGAGATTACGACTTGGTGAGGACCGTTGACATTCTCTTGCCACCCACGGGTTCACGATCTGTTTTGTAGGCACACATACATGGTCATCTCTGAGGTGGTCACGCTCTTCTTCTATGTCATTAGTATCGCTTTCTTACCGGAATACTTTGGTGCGTGTCTTGTTGCTGAGCGTAGTGTGAACGCTTACCCAATCGCTACGCCTACTCGGCTCACCACCAGACCTTGAATTTGTGGTGTCTACACGCTTCGCGTGGAAAGTGGCGGTAATTGTTGCGATCAGCGCACTTCCCCTGTATGTTATCAAACTGATACGCAGCCGGATTGCGCCAGCCGCATCGAGCAAGTTGCTGTAAGCCTCTTGGATAGCCCGTCTTACTTTTTTTTTATTATTACAAGAGGTGTAACTTATCCCGGGATTTGCATGCACAATACTGAAATTTTTAAATCTTTATGATGTATTTTTGCTTTGTTTACCTCGAACGTGTCATCAACTCGGGCGGATATTGCAGATGAAGCACGCGAGAAACAAGGGAGTGGTGGGTACAAAAAGAGGGTCTCGTGAGTCACCAAGTTTCAAGGATGAAGACACGAACGGGGGTCGTAGAAAAGGGACAAAATGCGCTACTAGTGAGATGTTACTACACTGATTAGGTAGAGTCAGTTGCCAGCATGAGGTGGCGGAGAGGGATTAACAAATGCGTTTGGGAAAAAGCCACCAGCAGATTGCCAGGATGGCTCGGGGCTAATGCCCCCCCAAAGAGAACCACCAATCGGAGGCGGCCGCGGCGAACCAAATCCAGGTGCGGGGGTACCCCAGGGCGGTCGTGTCTCAAGGACGGAACGGGGACTGGTCGTCGTGGCCCAAGATTGACCGACAGCACCAGGGACCGTACGCCTTCCAGGAGGCGGAACAACTTCATCATCATCCGCTGCAAGAGCAGACGATCCCAAAACACCCTTTGGGCTTGGAGACCGACGAACAGGTGAACCAGACCCAGACCCCGACGCGTCACAAGTGGTAGGTCGCGCGATAGGCGCTATTGGTGCTGGTGGGCCGATCGGACTGATCGAGACTGGCCTCGCAACAGGACCGGGATCTGGTAAGGATGCCTTTCTGGAAGGACCAGCAACCACTAACGTCGGGGAGGCGAGGGGGTTCTGAATCGCCTTCGACGGAGGCCCGATAGGCGCAGGTTGAGGAAGTCCTCGGTTGAAAGGCGAGTCGAAGGGTGAGGGAGATGCAAAGCCCCTCGGGAGAGCGGAAGCGGAGAGCGAAGGAGGCGGCACTTGTGACATCAGCCCATGCCCGAAGACTCCAAAAGGTGGTGGTGGCGCAATAGGTGGGTGGGTGGCAGGTGGTGCAACCATCCCTGGAGCCGGAGGATAACCGGGAGTAACAGATGTAGGAAATGCAGTAGGTGCTGAAGGAGCAACTGGAGTAACAGGCTGCGATGCACTAGCCGAGGGTCGCTGAGGGGTCGCGCGACTTGGTGTAGAGGTTGAAGCAGGGGTGGTAGCCGACTTGTTGAGAATCTTCTTTGCAGAGCCATTAGTGCTCTGTGAACGCTGAGTGGAACCAGAGGCGCGCGGGGAGGTTGGTTGGCGAGCGCTCTTGGTTGTAGCACGTTGGTGTTGTGCAACACGTTCCTTCTCAGCCTTCTCCTCGCGTTCTCTGGCCAACTTCTTTTCCCGTTCCTCGCGTTCCAGTTGCTCCCTCCTGGTAGCCTCGCGGGTAGCCTTCTCTGCGGCAACCTTAGCCTCCCTATCTTCCCTCGCTTTGCGCTCCTTCTCCTCCTTTTCACGTCTCTCCTGTTTCACCCTTTCCTCCTTTTCTTTACGCTTGCGCTCCCGCTCCGCTTCCCGCTCCCTCTCCTCTGCAAGGCGCCTGCGACGCTCCTCATCTTTCCGTTGCTTCTCCTCTTCAGCGGCCTTGCGGGCAGCTTCGCGCTTAGCTTTCTCCTCCTCCTTTTTCTTGCGCAACTCTTCCTCGTGTGCTTGTTGCTTGACCTTTAAAGCTGCTTCCTCAGCCGCCTTCCCGGCAGCTTTCGCTGCTCGTTCCTCCTCCTTTGCTAGTTTCTGCTGCCTAGAACATTGCATGAGTCATGCACGTTTTGACGAGCGAAGCAAGACATACTTTTTCTTGTCCTTCTTCTTCTGGTTCTGGGTCTGCTTCTTAGCTTCCCGTTCCTTCGTGAGTTTATCTTCATCCTCTAGTTCACGGAGGAGTTGTTGTTGGCGTTCCTGGGCGACCTTTTCGCGGTACGCTTGCAGGACACGTTGCTCAAACATACGGGCTGCAAAAATAGAAAACATCCGCTTTCCTTCCTCCATCTTCTGCTCCTCGGTCATAACCTTCATGTCACAACGATCACTGAGCACAAGGAAGGAAAACCAAAGCTTGAGACCTCACCTCCTCGTCCTCGTCCTCCTCGTCGTCCTCATCTTCGTCGTCGTCTTCTTCATCGCCTTCCTCATCCTCCTCAACATCACTATCGTCCTCTACATCCGCCGCGGCTTCCTCTTCACGTTGCATCCGACGCTCGGCAAGCTGTTCCATCATCTCCAAGAACTTCTGTCCATCGTTTTTTAACAGGTCATCGGCGACAGTTAGGATATTGTTGGGACCTATAGTAGAGATAAGAAAAAAGGGGGGAAACGCAGATCAGGAACAAAATACCTGTCACGGTGAGACTACTCCCCAAATTAAATAGCCCATCTCGACCATTCGCCTTCCCACCGTTCATCGGCCTACGCCCGCGCGAACCGGTATTCCTTCGATCTCGGGGTTTCACCTCCTCATCCTCCTCTTCTGCACCGTCCTCCTCTTCCTCTTCCTCCTCTTCCTCTTCGTCCTCCTCGTCGTACTCTTCTTCTTCTTCATACTCATCATCGTCACCCTCATCATCATCGAATTCGCTCTCGTGTTTCACTGGTTTGCGACCGTTGGTGAGAGCAGGCGTTTTATTTGGCCGTGGAGGATGATGCGCAGATTTACCATGTGGATGTCCGATGACGGCGCCGTTCTTGTCGAGTTCAACGCTGCCAGGAAATGGCCCAGGCCCAGGGGGTGGTGGTATGGTGCCGCCGGAATTGACATAGCGCTGCTGATAGTTCGCGTACTGTTCTAGCTCCTCGTAATAAGCATCGTACAGTACCTCAAGTTCTTCTTCGATTGCATGTCTAAAGGTGGATTGATCGAATGACCACAAAGGTAACGGGAACGGGAACGCCGATTTTTTTAAACGATCGGATCGATGGACAGAGAAGAGGGTGCGGGGCCAAAAGTCACAGTACGTCAGCCATCATCCTTTCGAAGCATGAGGAGAGATGGAAAATGGTACCAACCGCTTCCGCCCACAGACAGCACAGCTACAGCTGTGCTTTTGTTGTTCCTTCATCTTCTTTAACACGGTGTCCTTTTCGATCTTGACCAAATTGCGACGCTCGTCCTCCCCCAGACCTAGCCAGAACTCTTTGATCCGCTCCCGCTCTTCTGTAGTGCTCGTGCTCCAGATCTTGCTATTATTTTGGGAGGCTTTTGCGGAACCTGAGCCGGCCGGTGGACGAGGTTTGTGAGGGGCAGACGCATTTGACGATGGGGGCGATGGGTGATGGTGCGTGTGATTATGTGAATATGCGTTGGCGGTTATCGGAGCCTTTGATGCGGCTCGTGCAGTCCTCGCAGTCTGCTGGCCGTTACCGGGTGTGGTGGCGGTATTGGCTGCAGGAGTGGTGGTTGCTGGAGTTGTTGTGTGTGCATAAGACATTGGCTGCTTTCCCTGTGCCCGTGAACTTGGGGGAGGGTTTGCGGAAATGTTTTCTTTTGTCGCCGGACGAGTCGCAGGCATGGCGTTGGCGGTGGGAGGAGGACGCTTTGTCAAATCCACCGTTGCCGTGGGATGTCCTCTACCCTTTTCCGGCGCCGACTCCGTTGCCGCCTTTGCCGAGCGCACATCTCGCGCAGATGCCGAGTTCGGCACGGAAGGAGCCACCGGAGCTTCGGCCGGATTGTTAGTAGCGGCGTCTCTCCTCTTTTTCTCCTTAGCAGCCGTAACTCGCTCAGGCGGTCGCGTAGTAGTGCTAGTCTTAGTGCTAATATCAGTAGCCTTCCTCAATCCTGGTGTCATGCATGTTGGCGTCCGTGCGGGCGCGGGTGTCTCCCCGTAACTCAAAACAACCTGCGCAAGAGCATCCGCATTCGAAGGGCGTCGTCCGGTAGAAGGCCGAGCTGGGTGGGGTTGCATGTCCATCTCGTATTCCACGCCGTCATCCCCAAATTTGCCGTCCACCTCATCTTCACTGTAGTAGTCCTCCCCAAACTCGTGCTCCTCACCTTCGAGAAGCACGACATTGGTTTGCGGCAAAGGTCCACAGGGGGGCTGGCCGGGTGCAGGAGGCACTGCGCCCAATGCTGCAGCGGCAGCCTGTTCTACGGACAGTGTAAAGGCGGGGTCGGAAAATATAGATGGATCGAATGGCAGTGATGGATATGCGCCGGGGGGATAGCCCGGAATACCCTTCGCGGACATTGTCGCAGTCGCGGTCGCGGTACCATTCTTGAGGTACGTATCTGACTGTACCATTTGCTGAGCAATATTGTACATAGTTTGTGCCTTCAAGGCTCTCGTCAGTAAATGGCGCCGCGGAAAATGAGAGTGCTACTCACAAAGTTCTTGATATGAGGCGGAAAGGATGACCAATATTCGTCATCTGGCAACGCTGGGCCAGTCGCTCCGTTTAACTTTGGCAAGGGAGGCTGGGCATTCGGCTGTGATGCTTTCGTCCCAGTTCGACCATTAGATTGAACTTCATTGCGCCAATGTAAGTCGCCTGGGGCGGCCAAGATATCACCATGCGACTGCGCAGCCGCTGTAGGAGGACCATGACGGGCGAGCGTAGTTGCGGATGTCGCGACATATCCAGTAGTGGTGATATGTACAGACTCAAGCTGGGGGGATAGGCCACTTATGGGCGGTAATGGCATGGCGGAAACCTCGAGGCTTGGAACGTCATCACAAACACCAACGTCCTGGGGTACAACGTTTTGAGGCTCTTTCCCCTTGCCCTTCTTCTTTTTGTGTTTCTTCCCATTTGCGGCATGTGCTGGTTGCACGGGGACAGCAGGCGCTGGCGAGTGTGGGGTTGGGACGGGGGAAGGAGCGAGTGGGGACTGTTTAGCTCTTTGAGGCATTCCTGCAGCCATCCAATGCGATCTGAGGTAGATTCACAACTAGAAATTACCAGGACCGACGATGTACGAACCAAGGAGCGGGATGGAGGATAAGCGGGACGACGATAAACCCTGAAGATATGTGTGGCGATAAACGGGATATAGTCGCGATCCTTGATGTCGTGCTGTGCGATTATCAGGGATGACTTTGATGAGAGGGCGTGCAAGACAAGACGTCCTCGAACAGCGGTCGAGCTTGATCACTTTAACACGCCAAATGTGTCCTATCGGCAAGCGCCGTCGCACGTGACTCTGACAACGGAACGAACGACAACCAACGGAACGGACACCGACGCCGATCCCAACCAACGTCTCAGAGTCTCAAACACTTTTTAGCATATCCGCCTAGTATGCGCATCTCGCCTAAAGGCAGTCAAACAAAAATCTAACCCTATCGCGCCTGACGGACTGCAAGGGTATCTCCCACCCCGCATGTTGCGGTAGCAAATGATGCTTGGGGTCATTCGACTCGTCATAAGCACATGAATCGTACGCCACAGACCTGTAACATAACGCCACCAAAAGATTACATTACATTTGCTTGTCGCCACGATCATCTAGCCTGGCAGTCCATCGTAGATTCTAGCGGTGTGTGACGAATTAATCTTATCTAGTTCTGATGACTCAGGATTCGACTGCAAACTCAAGCTCGTCAAAGCGCCTATGATGGCCACACGATGCTACATACGTCGAGTGATTCATCATGCACAACAAGCCGTAAATTCATTCCCGAGCGGGATGTTGCATGCTGCTCGCGCAGCGTCTCCGCGCGTTGCGATCGCTGTCAAAATTCGACTGTCTGACGAAGCGGTGAAACACCGCGGCGTATACTTTAGTACAACTCTAACAATGGCTAGATAGATAGAAAATTCAGCATGCCTTTGAAAGAGCACATTGGTCTCGCGGGGTAAATGTTGGCACCCGTCTCTGGCTGGTCTTCAACTCGATGTGTCGTTTACTTGGTATGACGACCCTGGCACAGAGGCGTTCACCATCTGCACGTTTTCTGGTACGAAACCGTCGGTCGGGGTAATGGGATGATGGGACATACATAAGGGGTTGCAGCCTCCTGACAACAACAAGCAACTCTCAGCAACAGCTTGGAAGCATGAGAATCGTGTGATTGCCACGGGTTCGCTTGCGTGCAGCTGTATGGGTTAAACTTGGGCAAGGCTTCAAATGAGTCACTGTGAGTCAGTGCAGGGAGGATACTTGCGCCATAAGAGCGGTAAGGCGCGTGGGGTTAAGTTGCTGATTGCTCTCCAGGGGTGACGCTAACGAAAAGACATTAATGACAGAGATCATGGTCATACTCTAGTCAATCTCTGAAGGGAAAGCACATCTCCGTGTAGTAGCTCAGTGTTCCAGGACGGATTAATAGATTGGTATCTTGCAGTCGGCATGTTTCACTCTCGAGAGATTCTTTGATCGATCGATTAGTTCTTGAGGGGACTGACCATCTTGGAGACATTTATGATCACCGAGCAGTATCAGTCATTAGCAAAGGCACAAGACATCCACCAACCACTTGCACCGAGCGAATCCCTCATGCCCGGTGACGTCCGGTACATGTTCACTTTCAATACCGCGAAAACAACCCAAGGACCCGATATGAGATCCCAATGAAGAATCCGGACCACGTATAGATCAGACCCGTTCACCCTTAGACTGAGTGCTACGACCTCCGTTCAGGACGAGCAAGAGCAGTTCGATCTTTTCCCGTACACTCATCTACTTCACATCCATGTTTCTTCCTCTTTCTCCTCTTGGCAGGGATATCCTTGCTCGGGGACACGAACAGACCTGCCTTCAAACGCCCTCAACACTGGCCATCGTAATCGCCATTTCCATGATTTAAAACACGATTCGCGTGCCGCTGACACTATAGCTCGCCCGCAACCTTGGGTCTGTTGCTTGAATGATTGCGACATGCCAGTAAGGTTAAATGTCGCATGCATCTCCACATGCATGAAAACAGGCTTGCAGTGTCCCTACTTCTGTATGTAATTGCCATCGCAATGAGTTCGGTGATGTGACGAATGTGTCCGGCAGAAATAATTAGAGTAATTCGTCGAGGACTATCGCGAAGTAGTGGATTGGACGGAAGACTACGTGTATGCATATCTTCCGAGGCACTTGGAAAAATATTACTCGGACTTTGCGTGATGGCCTTTCGCAGCGCAGAACAAGGTCCAGCTCTTCGAGCCATATATCTCGTGATCGATTGATACAATGGACGTGAAGACAGACACTACAGAAATAATCTAGTTCTATTACCAAGTCAGGACACCAAAAGTTGTTTCGATAATAAAATCCGATAAGTTAACCGCGTCAAGTTTGCATCCGCGACGATGACCTCGGGGACATACTCCACGTTGAACGCTTGTTTGATTGCAATGCAGATACGTTTCGCCTGTTGCTCTGACCAAAAAATAAAGTCATCTGGATCTCGTGCATCGTCGTCATCAAAAGCATTATTCTCGTCCGCGTCAACGCACGAACCGCGTGTCCCGCCACAGGAGATGGGAATTAATCGTGGATCGTTATCCAAGCACAGGGGAATGATATCATTGAGGCATTGCCTGATGGACGTAAAATCAAGGGATGCCGGCTTGTTGACTGCATGGTTGCATAGCAAAAATGGTTAGATTCGGACCATCGGCTAACCGCCTAGACCCACCGTAAACCTCAAAAGGACCATCAATCCCGAGGACATTATGCTTGCCGTCATGATGATATCGAACCTAGGGCACCACCAACACGTAAATATCCACCATCTGACCAAACGCGTGCAGTCTAACGAAATACTCACCTCGTACCGTCCAACTGTCCATGGGAGGGTTGTGCCTTGGAAGATAACGATCCCATTTTGCGCTTCTGTGTTCCTCGGGTTCACGTGTGTGATATCAAGAGGCACATCGCCATCCCACTCCTCATCATGAACGGGGACCCACAGCCCAAATGACGATATTTTCGTAATCAACGTTGACTTATTCGCCCCAACCTGTACGGTGTACATTAGCTTTTCGGTCGCGTCAAGGAAAAACGAAAACCCCGTACTCTGTAGATACCAATCCAATCACGACGAGAGTGACGCTGAGGAGCTTCCCATAGAACATGAATAGGTTCACCGAGGTGGAACCGCATATTGCTGGATTTACTAGGAGCAATCGAGACATTGTATTTGGCGGTATCATAAGATGACAAGTCGTTCGCAATACGACTAGAACGAGTAGCAAAATAGTTAGATTATCAACATGGGAAGCGGTTAAATTTGACAATTTACGTTATGACCAAGCGTTCGCGCGATTGTTGCAGTAAGACTTTAGTTTCTTGCACGACTTCTGATATCTTGGGCTTTGCTGTGGGTTTCCAATAAGTTACCGCCATACGGAAAAGATCTGTTCAACGCACACTTTGCCAAAAATTCTTCTACGATGTCAGCCGTCTCCTCAAATACCTTCTCAAAAGTTCCTTTGACCTCCGTCGCGACTCTCCTAATCTCTGGTGCATGGCGCCCGGCACGGGACTCCAAAAGCTGCGCGTTTTTGGACGCAACATTCTTGATAACCTTGACAAAACCTGCCTCCTTGCGTAGACTGTCTCCGTACAGCTTGCGCATGTGTGGGCTATCACTGATCAGACTCAACTTTAACCCCGATGGAGCTCGAAACTTACGTCTCTACATATTGTAAAAACCACCAATGTGCAAAGAACCTGAAGACGGCGAGTACGCCCACAAGCTTACTTCCACTGACGAGTGCAAGCCCGAGGAATGATGCGCCGCTCATAAGTTCGGGGTTATCGAGATAACTTTCGTCATCTCGGATAAGCAGGTCGTAGAACAGAAGCTGGAGAACAGGCCTACCGAAAGATACCGGTGTATTCCAAATGGGCGGGGAAGTCTTCGGCAAAGAAATCTCCGTAAAACCATCCTAGGCGTAACAGGTAAGCAGTTGTTTCAGGTAGAAAACATGGAGTACATACCAAACACGCCGAGAACTTCATACGACTCCATCGCCGCCCATACATGAAGACTAATCAATAACTGTAAAAGATGATGAAAAATCATTCGAGGAGTAAAATGACATGACACACCGCCCCGAGGGTGTGACACAACAAATCGTCTCCCTTGGTCCATGATACTGGCAATTCATAAGTCTTCCAGGCAAGGCCGACCAGTGAAACTATAACATATAAGCAAGCAAAAATACAACAAATGGGA
This sequence comes from Xerocomus potaroensis, assembly GCA_038088895.1. NCBI lineage: Eukaryota > Fungi > Basidiomycota > Agaricomycetes > Boletales > Boletaceae > Xerocomus > Xerocomus potaroensis. Next base: position 39,058 of record JBBPJT010000031.1, on the reverse strand, counting down.
AAGACAGATACAGTAAGTCATGCATAAGCTCATGTTATACAATGACTTCCAATTTGTGAAAGCTTCTTGCACCGCACAATCGCCACTGTCGTTGACGGGATAGTGATAGTTTTTGAGGAAGTGGCGAACTAGGAACTTAGTTTGGCTCTGCGCCCTCAAGAGAAGGCCCAAGCCGACGCTGTGGAAAATGCACCAAGCAGAAGCGTGAGCGAAATGCAAGACCAAAGTCGAACGATGCGACATAGTCGGAAGACAGGAAGTCACTGATATGTACAATATCAGCAATACCAACATCGCGTCGGAGGACCTGATGCGTAAAGAAGGTTGAGCGAATTCTTCATGGAAGATTCCCGAACACCGTACCGCAGCAAATCGATATTATGAAGCCCGACGACGTCACGCCGGAAGTATTTGTGGTACAAATCATGCTCAGACACCAGTTGTTGCACTGCATTTCCCTTGGACGAGCCGTTGCTCGAGGATGTAACACGAACATTCGTGTTTGCCTTTGGGGTTGGCACATCTGTCTCGAGTTCAGTTTCGGAGGCTGTCTCTCCTTCGGTTGCGGACGGAGTTGAGAGTCCGTCTGAGCTGTCTTGGTCAGACTTCGCTAGTGACAGTCGATTTCGTTTGCGAGAACTGGTTGAAACAAGTGGCTTGCGGACAGCGATCGGTTGACGTCTTCCATACATACGCTCAATGTCTAAGACAACATGAATGATTGTCAGGCGGAAAAGTAAAATAACGTACGCGGATTCTCAAAGAATACCAGGAATGCGAATTGGGCAGCATGGGCGGCAAGACTGACGAAGAGTACGGGATAGCTTCCAACGATCAGGGACAGACCGTAATAACCAGCGTAGCCTATACAATCAAGATTGGAGACCCCTTCCAAAGAAATGGTTGAAATGACCTACCGACAGAATACATCGGGTGCGGTGCAAGCTCAAACACGCCATCGAAGACGAGATTGCCGCGCTGGAAGAAGACATCACCCCAGTACCAGCCATAGTCTTTTACAACGCGGTGCGCCTCTGTTTTGACCCAGAGATTGAATACGATCAGTGCCACTCCACCAATCCAACTACGGGGGTGTCAGCAGCGAACTCTGAGTGCCATGGCCAAGCACCAACCGCATGATATGAACCGTAAAGGGAAGTCCTTCGGGAACCCGAAAGCAAGAAAAGGCAAACATGCAATACGCCAGGAAGTCACTGCACACGACCGTAAATATCAACATGCCAGGAACTTACACCTGACTCACTTCAAGAGAATGACATCCACGAGCTGCCTGAACAAGAGCCAAGTATTGTATTCCAATGGAAGTTCCTAAGTGATGCGAAATCGGTGACCACGCGACCAGGCACCATCTCGACAGACTCACATCGAACGAGTAATCTTTACCCATTTTACCGGCAAGCTGTGCACGGATCCAGCTTCTCATAACAGGATTGCGGGTCTGATCAAGCCATCCCAGTCGCTGGATTTCCCGAACGATCCACTTCTTCTTGCTCTGCTTGGTAAGCACCCAACCTAGGCCAGCATCATACGCAGCCCGCCAAAACGCGAAATAGAATAAAAAGAAAGTTTTGGACGCGGACCGGGGCAAAAGATAGAACAAGGCGAGTTGCAAGGCTAGTAGAGAGAGGTTGAGAAGGTCTAAATGGCTCTTTGGATGAGCCGGATGGAACAAGGCAGTGAGTACGTCGTGTGTGGTTGGTACGCGAAAGACTATTGGGGGATATATATATTAATAGTGTTCGTGGGTAGCGCCCAGAAGCCACGCACCCTGTCCGCCAGGCGTCTTTCCCCATACGACCTCTTCTCGCTGGGAATTTCGACTGCGCCTTTCATCTCGGTCGTTGACGACGTGAACTGATGTTCTCGCAGAAGCTGAGGGTTTCCTTTGTCGCAGCCCCTGTGAGCCTGCCAACACCATCACTGTAGAGGACGACCACAAAAAATAAGTATGTTTGTATGTTTTTTTACGTAAAATTCGCTTCGTTTTTTTTCAGACCACTCAGTTTCAAAGTTCGTTTAGACTCGTTTTTTTTCTAGGTATTGTACCCGCAATCAGCGCAGTTGGGAATGTAGGAGATCTCCACACCCTTTTTATTCACTCTTCGTTCGACTCACTCTATCGGGCGTCGAGTTGCTAATGTCGGGGAAGAACAATCACTGTTATTCGAGGCATTTTTTTCGGATGGCTCTTGCATGCGAACAAAAGTCGTCCCTACGAGGTGTCTTACATCCGTTAGATCTCAGACCTGCAGTATATGATACCGATATGATACATTGATTTCGCATGATACAGGCTAGTACAACTGTAGAAGCATAAGAGCGTGCAAAATTCCTAAGTATATTGTCTCCAAGCGGATCTTGGTTCTACATGGTTAGTTATCAAGCGTGTCCTTGTAGCCCTTCTCGCTTTCAACTTCCCCCGGAATACTTTCAAGCTGCCGAACAGAACCTTGAGCCGCACTAAATATGTACAGACAGCAGACCTCACATACCTTGTCAAAATCATCTAGGGATTCTTCAATCTGCCTCATCGCGAACTCCAACTCTTTCTCAGATATCACTAAAGGCGGCGCAAAACGAATACTGCAACAAACCACGTCACGTCAATGTGTCAGAATCAAAGCATGAAACTCGAGCATCACGCACATGTTGACATGTGTCGGCTTGGCCAGCACGCCGCGACTCTTCAATAGCAAACAAAACTGCCACGCGGTGTGGCCCTTGAGACTGGCCGATTCATCGATCACGACTGCATTCAGCAATCCCTTGCCGCGAACCTCCTTGACCAATGGCGACTTTGCCTTGAGCGCATTCATACGCTCACGGAAGATATATCCGAGTCGCTCCGCATTCTCAACTAACCTCTCATCCTGAATCACGTTCAGAGCCGTCATGGCAACAGCACATCCCAGAGGGTTCCTAAACCAAATTAATCCCAAAAGCATTTTTCATTTGCGAAGCACTTACCCTCCGTATGTGCTTCCGTGCTGACCCGGTCCAATACAGTCCATGACAGCACGGTCAGCAAGGACAGCGGAAACAGGGTAAACTATCAAACCAAAATGCATGTCAATATCACGCAATCGCTGATGGAACGAGCTCGATCGAGCTCGACTAACCTCCACCAGAAAGTGCCTTGCCCAACAAGACTATATCGGGTCGAATACCCGCGTGCTCACAGCAAAGCATCTTCCCAGTACGTGCCAAACCCTGTCGACGCCAAAGGTTAGTAGTTGGTGTTTATGGTGTATGAATGGCCCTACTGTTTGAATTTCGTCGCAGATAAGGAGAACATTCCTTTCCGTGCACAGCTTGCGAACCTCCCGAAGATACCCTTCCGGTGGGACGACAATGCTTTGAATGCTGCGTGAGAGACAGCCATCAAACGCACATTCAAGTGCACGTACCCAGCTTCACCTTGAATAGGCTCTATCAAGAAAGCGGCGACATTATCACCGAAGTGATCAAGTGCACGCCTGAAGTCCTCAATGTAGCCATAGCGAATCGTCTGGATAACCCCGGCCTGGTCGCTGTACGTAGGGCCTACGCCGACGAGGTAAGGTCCGAAACCATCGCGACTCTCAGGATCAGTGCTCATGCTATTCGAGAACAGATCAGCCCCCTGCAAACTTAGAAATCTGTACATTATTGCCCACCTGATAACGCCCAGGGTTCTTCCATGGAAATTTCCTGCGACACTGAGAACGACCGCTTTGCCCGGTTCGACATGTTTGGTGGGTGTCTCGTACGCCCACTTCCTAGCCACCTTTAGGGCAGTCTCTACTGCCTCAGCGCCGGTGTTCATGGGGAGGACCCGGTCATAGCCAAACGTCTCTGTCATCTGCTTTGCAAAGCGTGGAAAGACGGAATTGTAGAATGCACGCGAGGACAGTGTAAGTTTCTGAGCTTGCTCTACGAGAGTAGCAACTATCTTTGGATGACAATGACCCTTGGAACGCATATCCGTATGAGCCAAATCCATCCATCGCAAACAATCAGATTCGAAGAACACACCTGGTTCACCGCGCTGAAACAGCACCATGTGAGCTCAAATGCGGATCAAGTTGGTGAGAGGATGAGAAGCCCTTACGAATATGCAGAGAGCATGTCTACGTATTCATTGCCTTCGGGATCCCATACTCTGATCGAGGCCATCAGCGAATGCGGTCACATGCTCGGACCATAGAAGCGACACCACTGGCAAAAAGATCTCACCTGGCGCCTTTTGCGGAATCGAAGACGACAGGCAATGGATGGTAACTAGCGAAGTCGAGGGAATAACATGATTCGTCAGTAAATATTTTCCAAGGCACATCCGGCAGCACCCATTGGCTCAGGGCTTTTTCAACGGCGCGTGCACCGGTAGTCCGGATCATGGTTGACTTACTTGTGTGCACTGTGGTCATACTCCATCTGGATGAGATTCGCCGATGATAGCTTAACAACCTGAGCGTTGCTTGGCCGGGGCTGCTTCCGGGTATCATTACCGTTAAAATGGCCATTGGTCACGTCTAGACGGTCGCTTTGCAATGTCGTTGCTGGTGCCATGTCAGATACGGGGTAATTCAATGTCGAAGGGCGGATGATAGTCGTGGTGGTGGGAGACCCTCTCTCTTCTCTTCCCTCGGTTTGTGGCACGGCGTCAAGTTCCGCCCGAGCCGAACAAGTAAAGTAGGCAGACAAAATAATCATTCAAATAATATCATTACTGTAGATCAGATGGCCACTCCTTCCGTCTTCGCCATCTCCCGGCGCTGTCAAAACGCGGATTGGCTGGGTAGGTCAGCCCATCCCCAAGTGGGCGGCCAACGGGCACTGAGAAAGTATTTAGAAAGTACGACGACGTCCACGGGAAAAAGGCGCACGGATCCACCACCACTTGTTGGTGCCCATGACTGCCTCCCAGTTTGCTCTGAGGCTCCCCAACCACCATAGGTTACCCTCGATACCGATTCGTCCCCATTCGACATCCCATTGCTCCCTTGTCCTCCGCTTCGCACTGTGGTGGATCTCGGTTAGCTAAGCAGTGGTTCGGTAACGGAAGTCCCCCGGTCCTGCGTGCACCCACACAAGGCGGCCGGGGTGTGTGAATGCCCACCAGAACTGATACCACTTGTGCATCCGAGACAATGATTCTTGCTCTCGATCTCGCATCGACCTAAAAAAGAGCGACTCAACAGTCGTTTGGTTCAGTAAAGTTAGATAAAGCTGCGATAAGAGTATGAGAAAGCAGAATATCCCAAAAAAGCCAGCGCTGTGGGCTCATCAATTACGGAAGGGAATACGATAACACCATGACTAACAGGGCTATGACGACAATTTGTTGTGGGTCGAGCGCAGGGGCAGCAGGGCCGCGTGACCTGATGTTGAGACCTAGCAGTGTCGCAAATGTCCAGAAGCAGAAAATCGTCGCCCATTGAAGAAAGTTGACAAAAAACTTGAAGAACTAGCTTTAAATGAGGATGAGACGGCAGTGACAGGATGGACTTACTTTTTGGTTGAATGCACCTACACATTGCCCAATCCCTAAAGCAGGGAAGAATATACCAATATGGGGGATTCTCAAGAAATATACCCACAAGGACAATGATGGTCATATTTCAAGATGCACTTAGCGCGAGTTCAGAGTGATAGGTACACGAAGAAGCGAAGGAGAAACCTACGGTACCACATGCTCTGCAGTGATGTGCACGGGAGGGCTTGACAATCTGGCACCTACTGCAATAACGATATTCTGGCAGAAGCACAGGGGTTGTTGTCGGGCGTCGTGTAAACATCAGTGGAGGACGGGAAGAGCTAGCCTGATAGGAATTTGCATGGCTGGGACCCCCATGCGCATCGGTAGCACGCGCCTCTTCGAGACCACGAGACGATGACTGTGAGTGCGAACGTTGCTCTGGCTTGGCAACTGAAGAAGCGACCACCGACTGCTGTGATGCAGTGGTTTTACTCTTCCCAGAGCCAAGGGACGATTGCGGATTGTACTTTTTGGGGGACTCGTGCGTGGGAGGATGAAAGGTACTGAGAGTGGGAGGCGTGAGTTCGTAAGTCCCACGGACGTCAGGATTGATAGCTGATGGTCTGCCATCCTGGTCATGACCTGGCTTGGTTGTTCTCTCAGTATACTGTATGGGAACGGGTAACAAGAATAGGTGGCTGGCATTTTTAATGCAAATAACAAGCCTACCAGGCGAGCATTTCCCGGAGATGTAGTGATCACCTAGCCGGGTGCGGTGAGTCGACACGTTTTTAACTGGTAAGAGACACACCATCAGATAACACCAGGACACCAAGAGGAATAAGAGGGCAAAGACGACCAAGAAGGTGACTGCAGAAGTCGGCTCTGGCAGAGGTCGGGTCTGGAGAGAAAGAGACACACCTCCGGTGGCCTGACTGCCCAGAGCGCTGGTGCTCTTTGTGACCATGTCCCTGCAAAATCGGGCGGCGTAGACGTACGCGGAGTATGCAAGGATGAGGACGGTGAGTCCGACGGTGAACTTGCGAACTAGCCATGGTTGTGGTTTGTTAGCTTGTGTGCGACGTGCACGAACCTCGTCCACAACACCGCAGCAGGTATGGCTTGAGCGAGACATGTCGCGAGAGGTTTGATGTCGTGCGGCATCCCTCGAGGATTGTATGATGATTACATAATGTAATAGTACTAGTACAGTACATGTTCGTCGCATATCATTACATTCGCCTCTCGCTCGAGCCCCAGTGCACAGATGCGCTGCTTATCAGAAAATCGCTCCAAGATGCACTCACAGACACGTTTGGGATCACGTTTGGGGGCACCTACATCGATGTGCTCTCTGTGAGTGAGCTCGGGTCGGAAACGGTCGTTCGGGTCAACCCAGGGTATGTTTGAAGTCTGCGCCCGGGTGAGCATCGGCTGAACTTGGTTTTCAAGTGACGCACCAAGAATCATGGCCGCTCTCGCGTGTGCATCCCGTGCTTCTGTTCGGTGTTCGGTCGTACAAGCATCGTCATTTCTTCCGTCACTCGTGTCATGAGCAATGCTAGGGCGGATCAATTATCGCAGTCCGGTTGCCAGACAATCCAGCCTGCCTTCATTCTGCCTACGGTGTACATATTACATATGTACGCCTCTCGGTGATGATCACATGTCCATGGGAAATATCTCGTTCAGACCCTCTTCTTTGCCCATTCAACAAAGTGATCTATGATGGTGGGCCAGGCAGCTGCGATGACGTCGTGTTGTGAGTGGCATTGGTGCGAAAGGAGGCGCACATGGCGTACCTTGGTCGTCATGTTCGTTAAAGTCGCCGTCAAATGAACGGATAAAGTCTGGAAGCTGGAGGGTACGTGTGAGCAAGCGATGAAAGATAGGGACAGCGACGCAAACCATCTGCCAGGTATCTTTGCTCACTGCAATGTCATCCCGTGCTTGCATGTATTCGAGCCACATGTTGGTGTGAATTCTGGTCCATCCCTGAGGTCGATCCATGTCGACGTCCTCGTCATCGGACGGAATATGTTTCAATGCGTCCTTGCCCACAGCAAAGTGGAGGAGGGGTTTCCAATAATCGAGTGCGGTGTCTTTGGCTGAGAAGGGTGGAGGTGATGAAGATGAATTTATGAAGGGAAAGGAAGCGTACCGAGGCTGCGCTGCCCATCTGAGCGAGCGAAATTAAAGGTGAAATTGTACACGGTGCGAAAGTAGGAAGGATCAGAGGCCAGCTTGTGTTCTAAACGTGTGAGAGCGGACTTCATTGCGTCTATGGAGTCACAGCTGGAGAGGATTCGTATCAACGGGCCGAGGTGACCGGTGGAATGGAACTGACCCGATGTTCCTCCAGCCGTCTAACCAACCTCTTCTGGGCCACACTGCCAATCTGGGGGACTGGAGTTCGTAGGCAAGAAGCAAGAATTTTGGGGTATCGTCGTCGTCGTCGTCGAGCTGTTCATCGGGCTGTTTGAAACCGAGATCGGCCAAGAACTGGACTGTGCCGTGGGTGGAGATGAAGTCGCTGTCTGGATCTGGGGCGGGTGGTGCGATCGCTCTGTATTTCTCAAAGAGGGAAGTGAGTCTGGTGGAGGACTGTGTGGTGCGTGGGCCATTGCCGTTGTCTTGAAAGAAGACGTCTACAGCAGCATCGAGACGTTTGTACCTGTCGATGTAGCGTTTTGCGTCCCTGATTCTGGGGTGCTGTGAGAGGGAGAGGGAGATAAGAAGAGAGTACTCGCGATGAGCCAGTGATGGCACAAAAATCGGCGTAGACGTCCTTTGTCGAGCGGGACTGTGAGGGTATTAGTCATGCAGGGACGAAGCGAGGAGTGAGCGGAGACGGACCATTGAGATGGGGGGGAAAAGGATGCTGATAGGGGGGAAATTGAGCGATCCAAGCCATACTCTCGCAGCCGATGTCATTTCCCGTTCAGTTCCCCGTCACTGGTTTTTCCTATTTCCGGTCCGTCTTCCATTCTCCCCGTACGTACTCGCTCCATTTCTCCACGTATCTCTGTACAATTATAGTCGATTATATTCGCAGCCGCACGCCAGGTGCCTGTCTTGTAGCTATACTACCACTCGTCATCGGTCCTGGCTTATATTATGTTTTTTTAACCGATGCCGTCTCAATCAAAAAAAAAAAAAAGAGAGAAAAGAAAAGAAAAATACAAGGTATAGTGGATAGCCACAGTTACAAATGACAACACAACACAACCTTTCTTTGGTATATAAAATTACTTGCGAAATGCCATCAGTTTCCGATATCGGGCGCTCCGGCATTTCCCCACTCACAGGGTCAGGTTCGGACGATAACACGCCGTGTATGCTTGCCAGCACGTCGCCGGTCTGCATATGGCGTAAGTCGCCGCCAAGCCTCCTCCGTGTCATCTCGGTAATCCTCCGTCGCCTGAAACTCCACTTTTGTCCCAGGATGTGGATCGTGTGGTGGTGTACGTAATGTGATGCCGCTCTGATGCGACACTGGCGTATGGAGATTGGGGGGCAGCTGAGGTGGCTGTCCATGGGGTGAACCAGGGAACATGCCAGGAGACTGCGTGGGTCCCGGTATCGCACGAGATTGTCGCGCTGCTTTCGAATGACCATATGCCACAGGAGATCCCGACGCCTCAACTGGCGATGGATGCCCTGGATGTGGATGTAGTTGTGGCCACGTTCTAGGTGGCCCACCATGTGCAGAAGGCTCTCTGCTTTTTGCATTAGGATGCGTCTGTCCGTCGTCCATCGTTCCGGCTGGTACGTCGATCTCAACACGCACACGAACAATCTCTTTGCCTGCCTGTGCAAAAAAGGCACGTTCCTGTCGCTGGAAAAACCCACTCGTCGGTCCAGGTCTCATCTCCGGAAAGCTGGCAGGGGGTGCTGGCGGGAAGAGCGCCATTAACTCGTGGCCCGTAGGTGGGGCAGGGTACTTTCGTGGAGCAGGGTTCGCATCCTGTGTGAGGTTGACGTCTAGGAACGGTCAGTGGCGCTCATGGACAAGACGATCAACGGTCACCTCGCAGAGAGCTCGGAGAGAGGGGTCGTCGTAACGAGGGATGGGTCTTGGTCGGCGGGCTGCGGTCTGCGACGGTGGTGGTGGAAGCGGAGGAAGAAGAGGGTGAGGGTGAGTGTTCTGTGACGGGACGGAGATGGAAGGACATTGGGCTCAATAAGGAGGGGAGGGGAGCCAAGGGGATTATATAGCTTGAAGGCGTTTCGAGCCGAAGACGTATATGACGGACACAGATCGACGGCGGGGAATTCAGTTTTAGAATCGCAGGTATTTGGCGCAGGCCCGGTGAGCCTGGAGGATGTTCATATCCTCCAGCGGACGAGAACTGGATTGTCTCCGGACCGCTTGGGACAAGTTAATAACGAAACTGGAAGAACTGCGCTGCCACGAGGTGTCCTAACAAGCGAGCGGGTCGTGCCAGCGGGTCCCATTGAGACTGACCAGATCAGGTTTAGATAGATCTTGGCTCGATTTACCGATTTTGTGCTTGATCGCAATTGAATTGCATGCTGCAATGCAATATTTCGCCTGCATTCCCTCTTGATGCGTCTGCATCAGCTTCGCAAGTTCTTGTCCGTCGAGACTGGATAACTTGTCGTCTCAACCCTTGTTTTTCGGTGCCATCGACAGTTCCGAGCCCGTCAATTTGATCAGTTTGGGCTGTGACATTTACTCACACACTCCCGCCTGCCTGCATGATCCTGTATCGGATTTAATCACTTGCGCGGCCCCTTCTCTTCCGACTCGTGTCGACGTGTCAGTGGGAGATCTCCCAGATGCTGTCTGCTCTTTACCGCCGTGTGCATCTGTGCAATCTGGGCCCGAATCTCACCTCGTCCCTCTCACCCTGGGACAGCTCCTGTCATCGTCATATCAGCGGTGCCAGTCCCCCTTTACGACCATGTCACCTACTTTATGTCGTACATACATACCGTATTATCATCATCATTCATATTCATTTTATCACCACGCCTTTCACGTCACCAACATCACTCTACTCCCGTCCCCTGTGCGAATGTCGCTGGGAATGTGGTGTTTCGGTTTCGGTGGTTATTTCGTTTCCCCTTTTTCAGCCGCTTTGGACCACCTCCGCTTTTTGGCTGGCTCTGTTCAACTAGGCAACAACTCAACTCATTCAATGATTATCCATCCCATCCATCCCCCGCAGATCTAGCGGCCCCGCAAAACGAATCCCGCCATGTACACCACGTCCGAGCTCCTACAAGACCGCTAACTGATCCAGCTGCCCTGATCATATCTCTCATGACGCATCCATCCTGATGGGCGTCGCCATTCCGTTATTTTACGTCTCATTCCCTCCAGATGCATGGGAATAGATGACGTAATCGTGCCCATCGCTCTTAAACCAGCAAAAACAACAACGGCGGCGGCAAGATAAACCCAGCCCGCCATGGTGGAGAAGACGCTGAGCACCGGAACACTAAACCTTCGTTTCATGCAGAATGCTCGCAGAGCTCAACAACTCCCCCGTGTTGAGCCAGAACAAGCGCGTGTAAAGGACGACGCAGAGTGGGAGGTCTCCCCTGAAACCAGGCAGGCATGGGGACCAAACGCTTATCGCGGCGAGAAGGCGTGAGTACAAGTTTCTATCTGCCGTGCTTTCTCTGTTCAAACAATGCACATTTACGACCCGCGTGTTTCGCACTTTGGTATTAGTGTTACTTACGAAACCTCTTACCTTCCATTTCTCTTCCCTTCCCTTCACGATACGCCTGCTGCGGACGGGCCGTCATCTTTATCTCCTTCAGATGCTTTGCGCCCACGAGGTCGGCGAGTGTTTAACAAGCGTGGCCAGGAAATCATCCAGGAGGTCCGCGGTTCGTCATTACATCATAGGATCACCAGGCTAACCATCGTGGCCTCGTTGCCAGGCCTCAAGTTCAACAACAGATTCCGCGTCCCAGGAGCACATGGGCCAAGAGGCAGGCCAAACCACCAAAAAGGGCCGACTACACTCGATATCGTCCACTGGCCTGCCTTCCTCCGCCCAGAAGCAATCAGGAAAGTCCAACAAGGATCCTTCCAAACACGCAAAAAATCTCATCTTTGACATGACCGGCGTTGGAACTGACCTGCGACACTCAACCCAGGCATCTGTATTCCTACGGCCGGCAGGCGTCGACCACACGGTAGACCCAGCCAAGACGTTCGGTCCTATAAAGACGGCATCTCAGACTTCAACCGAAGCAATCCATTCCCCAAAACCAGAAGTAAAAAGGTCTCGCACGTCGGGAGAAGCAGACAAAGCGAAGAAGAAGACGAAGCTCACGCTAATTGAGTAATCGAACCAAACCCGCTAGTACGTTCTTCGGTAGCCGAGGCGTAGATGGAAGGATGCTCATCATACCGATCTGCGAAGAGGTCGACGGATCGCATCCGGCGTCAAGGATCGACCATTATTGCTGATTCCCTTGCACCTCTTGCATTGTCCCTCGGTGGTTCCATTACAGCATGCTTTGTCCCAAATTGGTTTGCACAGTTGCGGCATTTTGCCGTGTTATTAGTTGATATGATTAAGGCGCTTATGAAACTTTATCGGGGGTGCCCTTGATGGCGTTGATCCCGGCGTGCCGCATTTTCCATCCCACTGTCAAATGTGAAAAAGAAGGTCTGTGCCTTGGATAGCCCTGCGCGCACCATTCTCACTAGAAGTTCTTCATGTCCTCAAATGACCGCCACGTCATACATACATTGGACGGCCGCAGTGCGGACATGCCACATGCCCCTTTATATGCCACTCTTTCCCGTCCCGTCAGCCTCACCGCTCGTCCTTATCATTTGGGCTTGGCCACTGGTGGGTATGCACTATGCGCGGCAAAACATACTCGGCCGTACATCATGGCCCAATATCAGCACGGTCTCCGAGGTGGTCAAGCATCCGCGACGTTTCAGCGCTGAACCTGCTCGCTCGCTTTATCCCCCCTTGGCCATATTACTCTATGTGGCGTCTGTCCCTCCGAATGACATGGAGGTTCGAGATGTGAACCGAATGTGTTGCATTATGCCCCTTGTCGTTTCTTCACATCAGGGTTGGGGGACTGTGCAGCTTTCGAAGAGCGTTACCAGCAGCACCCTTTTTCGCGGAGGACATTCTCGTTGCTTTACCAAATCGGTGACGGATGGAACTTTTTTTTTTTCTGTTGCAAGCTGCCGTGTGGGGTGCTCAGGGTTGTGGGCTTACGCCGGGCGTGTACGTGGCTGCCCTGAGATGATATCATCACCAGCTATTGGGTCGACTTATCTCGACGGGTCCGCCGAGGTGATGTCCAGCCGAAGAAGCCTGCCGAAACCGCCTTGACACTGCTTACTTTTATTTTGCGTTTCAAGCCTGTTTGGCAATGGCGTCGCTCGGTGATAATGAGGGTCATGAATGACACACGTATTGTACGGAGGCCCCGTCGCTCCGTATAGCTTTTGCCAACGACTGGAAGATAGATAAATACTTGAAAGCTCAACAGATGTAACTCAGACGTCCGCTTGCGAGTTGCCAAACAGACGCGATAACGTGTAATTCCATTTTGACGTCTCCATATCATGGTTATCTCGCTCTCATGTCGCAAGACGACATGCGACGTGTACAATCTACTCAATTTGACCGTCTCGTCCATAGCGAATGGCGTAACTAGCGTAAATGGCACAAGTCCGCATAGTAAGATGAAGTTTATAAAGATAATCATGTCGCGGGTGTATGCAGTCGAGGGGTGCGATTAACATCCTGCCCTCCTCATTTCCCTCGTCTAGCCCCCCCCGGGCAGTGTGAGACATGCTCCCTCACCGGACTTCACCGTCCACCCTTGGGAAACTACTACCAGCGCTGGCGGTGTAGTACTGGTGATCGTAAGACGAACCAGCCGCGCTCCGGTCTGTGTTCGAGCCAGGCAAGAGTTCACCGTGTTCGTTCACTCGTATACCTGTACCACCACCGCTCGAGAACGAGAGATACGCAGTACTGCCGAGTGACCCTTCCCTACTCAAGGGTATCATCGCTGACGGCCCCGTACTGCATGAAGTGTACTCTGCAAACCGCACGGAGGAGAATTGCGATCCGGGTATCCTGGAAGACATGGAATGAAGTACAACAGAACCTGTCGGCGTTGTCGCCACAGAGGAGAGCGCAGCCCCGGCCTCCTTCGATCCCAGGGACTCGATGGTCTCCATGCGGCGCACGTACCCACCCATCATCGCGACATACTCTTCCTCTTCACCGCTGCTCTCGTCCTCCCTCGAGGGTGAAGGCGATTCGGAGGAAACATCGGGCAACACCAGCCCATCCGGAATGACATATCGATGGCCTAGCAGAAGACCGTGCTCGTTCACATCCCCACATAATGATAGGTCACCATATCGACTATCCGGTCTCTGCGGATTGTACATCTCCAGATAAGGATATGTAGGTCCAGAGGCGCCATAGCCATACGTATATACAGGTTCGCTGTCACTCTTGCCCTTTTCCTTGATAGATTCGCTGCCGTCTTGGGTGGATGAGAACATTGTAGAGCTGACACTAGTCTGGGAAGCATGGTGGGCGTGTGCATTGGCATTCTCCCATGCCGAAGTGATCTTCCTCCCATCGTAGTTGACACCGGCACAACGATGACCTGGCCGGGAAGATAGACACGATCGAACCTCGGATGGTTCACGAAGGATCGTCTGACCATCAAACTTCTCGAGATAGGAAGAGGTACCAGAGAGTGTGGTGTCCGATGGGGCCCTGTGAAGTAAAACACAACTCTTCCGGCGAAGAATGTGGGGAACAGACGAAGATTCCGTGTTAACATTGGTGGGTTGCAGATCGGATGAGGTCTCAAGTAAAAATGTCCCATGATTGGTTACATGGACAGATGCTGTTCTGGAAGTGGGTGGCGAAATCTTTACAGGCGGGATGTCTTTGAGAGGAGGGGTAGAGTGCGAATGTGAGTGACCCGTACAAGAGGTCGACGGTGCCAGGGTGCTGATCGAGTTGTACTTGGGCAGTGTGATGTCTGATTGATTGAACGTGTGGTCATCCGATCGTGTAAACTTGGATTTTAAAGGATGAAACGGAGATGAAGTCGAAACAGGAGAGATTTCTTCGGCATCAGATGAGAAATATCTTGGGCTATCCCTCTCGGAGGGGTGTCGTATCTTGTGATAGGATCGCAGGGTATAGATGAATGAAAGCTGAAACACAAGCGATCAACAAAATCTTGAAACGATTTTCAGTGATAAAACCCACGGTCATCGTCCATGTCACGATAAGTCGTATCATCGCTGCAGCTATCCACGCGCCAAAGGGTGCTGGATGACACAGAGAAGTAAGCGTGTTCGTGGGTGTGTACCATGAGACGTCTATATCCCAGCCACAGAGCTGCCTGGGATGCCACGCGAGGATAAGGGCAAGGTTTATCACAGGGCTGGCGTCCAAAAGGAGCAAATAACATGCTCGAACGAGGGGCTGCCAGGCATTGGGATGACTTTGTTGGGGAAGGAGTGGTAGCATGAGTGAGACAACCACAAGCGCGACAACAAGCGCAGATATGATCCCAAGGACGAGAGCAAAAACATGCGTAATGTCACCTAGACCGTCAACTAACGCCAGAAAGTACCGAATAGTCATGTAAGTTCCCCAGATGCCTGCGAGATTTTGCATATTAAAGGCAGTATCCCGGAAAGAGGAAACGAACACACCAAAGAGAAGTTCGAATGCGACCTTAATAGCATGTAAGCGACGAAGTTTCATTTTCGTTTGATAATCCTTAAGATTCTTGCGTTCTTCGGCAGTGATTGGATCGCTCAACAAGTTAAGACCGAGATCCCATCCTGACGTCGGCCCACTGGGATGAGTTGGTTGTCGTTCAATGAGATCCTGATACGCCGCAGACACGAACAAATGGCTTGTCGGGCTCTCGTCTCTCTCTGGCGCAGGGTAAAGAAAAGATGAAGCAGAGCGCAATGGAAGATCAGAAGCTTTTTCATTGGTGAAAATGGCGTGGTGGAGACTGAGAGCGGCCATGGTTTAAAAGCGAGAGTGATGGCAGGGTAAGCCTAAGATAAGGTACGCGAAAGATCGTGAGTCTATAGGTGGGCAGACACCAAGGGAGAAAGACAAACGCTTTTCACTGTTCATAAATACCACGAGGGCGCGTAGCTTGTAATTGCGTGGCGTGGCACTACATGAGCATCACGTACGATTGAATTCAAGGATTGTTCGTCAGTGCTCAACAAAGCGGCAAACGTCGAAGTTGGACCGACCTGAATGGAGGGTGGAAGGCGAATGGACCAGCCAGCACTGTGTAAGCTAGCCCTTTGTCGACCCTTTTTGCTGTCAGACTAAACTTCTAGGTTCCGCCAGACCATTATCTTCTTTGTGTGTTGAAATGCTCCAACCAACCAATCATCGCGTGAGAACGATGATTCACATCACGTAAACCGCAATTAAAACAGTCGGCTAGATTATTAGGTTGGTAAACACTAGAATGTGATGAAATCAATTATCCCTCTTTCTGCTCGCTCTCGTCACTCATGAGACGGCAGACTTGACAGCATCAAACTCTTCTCTTCCAAGGTTGAAAAAGTTGTCTGCAGGTGATACGTCGCCGAAGACAGTACGCAGGGTGCGCTTCTGCACATCGGAGAATGTACCGTTGCATAACACTACATAGGTATGAAGTAGTCTGGGTCGATGTATTAGCAAGTGTATACACTCAACGAGAGGAGCCAACTGACCTCATGACGTTCTCCTGAAACTCGACGTCTTTTTCATTCTCCCCATCCACGCCAAAAGGTACGGGATCCACTAGTGCAGATATCAGTGCGTCCAAGAGCGAGGGTCCATCTGGTCCACTATCCCTCTTTAATGCTTCCATGACGGTAGGAGAAGTTGATACAGACGCAGGGTTCGAAAGCATGGATGCATGAGAATTAGGATGAACCAGTGCGTCTGTAGATGAAGGCGTGTGCACACTCGCTGGTGCATTTAATGTCTCCCCGCCTGTCGGTGTGAGCAACGAGTTCACAAGGAAAGCAGTCTTACGCCGCAAGGTAATGTCAGAATCTGTCACAAGGTATGATGACATGACCGAGTAAGGCAATACCATGGTAATCCCACCTTCAAGGGCGTCACGTAGGACATTCCAGCCTTGTGCATGAGCAAATGTCTTGACTGCAGCAACATTGTGTTTCATTAAGCCCGATAACGCATAGATAGCCTTCGATCGAGTGCCTGCGGAATTGGAAGAGGGCAATAGACATGTAAGAATGGCAGGAATGGGGTCCAAGGACAAATACTTGTCAAAGTCAAAAGTGTCAGGGTCGGGGGCATGAGGGTGAGCGTTGGTCTTACGGATAATTGGGCTGCCGGATTGTTCTGCAGTGCCGTTCCCAGCACCCATAACGTTTGTAACCTCAGGCCATCTGTGGTAGAAGAATGAACAAGAAGGTGATGCAGAGGTTCCCACATCTTTAACTTCTGGAGATCTTAGAGGAGATGAATACCGGGTACGATCAGATAGAGCATGTACTACCGTTTGCATTATCAATGCTCTCCACGAGCTGTCGAGTACGGCTAGCTGATCAGTCTCAGGGGCCCTCCGATGTCACGGTAAAATACATGCCATTTCCAGGTCGTCCATCGCAGTTATTCGTTGATCTTCATCTCTAGATGTGTCGAGAGCAACCTCGAGGGCCTCTTTCATGAGCTGTGCATCAGGTTTCCCAAGGATGTAATCGATGATCGCAGGGTCAAAATCTCTCCTGTCAGAGGCACCTTCACGGTTTTCTGGTGAAGAATTTTCAATGCCCCAACGCAGAAGAGACTCCATGACTGGGTGCAGAAAGAACACACGAACACGTTACCGAACCCTATCTAGCCGCTTCGGCTTCTGTCGGCAGCTCAGCGGAGTTTGTGACGGAAGTCAAATTATTAGTATAATAAATAAATATGTTCGCTTGTCCTTTCGTTTTCACCATACATTGTTCGGGTTAGGGTGAGTTTTTTTTTTTCCGTCTTCCGACCGAATGATGATCTCCATCTACCATACGTTTTACCACATTCCGAATACAATATGTGGATGAAATTGTGATTTCAGCCTTGTCTGATCCGATATGTCTCTGCTAGTTTCGGCGTGCGGTGCTCATTTTTCTTTATCCCAGGGCTCATATCCTATCGCATCATAAGAGGTGTGTGATCCATCAGCTGCTGTTGTTTCTTCCCGATGAGATTTATTCGATGGGCGGACCGATCGTGCTCTCTCCACCAAGTCCCCTCGTGTACAACATGGGGACGGTTAGAGTCTGTGGAAACGCATCGAAATCTGATTCGCTCTGTGCTCCGTTGTCGTACGGTCACTCACCCCTACCTTGCAGGATTCCTGGGAAGGAGATTTGCCTTGCCTTGCTTTTATCGTGTCATTACCGTGCTCGGCTCAGCACGCACCGGATTAAAATGTGCTTCGCTGGGGCGTTTTCTGCCTCGCGTATCTACTGCAAGTTGTTCATTGGCTGCAGAGAGGAGCACCGTAGTCACGCGTTCGGCGTAGCCAGAGATGCAGATACAGCTTTTTGGGCTGGATTGGGTATATAGTTTGACTTCATCCCTCGGCGTGTAGGCAGTATTCCCCTCTAGCCTTGTAAGAATGCATCGACGAGTAGCTCACACCGTTGCCGCGGTCATTCCACGAACGTATTCCGCAGACCGGCTAGCGAGAGTGCAAGATCCTGCCAGAGTTGCTGAAGAGGGAAACTATTATGACACCGAAGATGTATTCATCCCTCAACAGGACAGTTCCGACCTCGGCGGTTACGACCTGACCACCCAAGACGGCGACCACCAACACTGGCGGCGTCTGGACTCACGTGGAGAGAGCATCCTGAGCGGTTTAGACGGACCAGGAGAAGAGGAACAGGACAGAATGAGGAAGAGTCCAGAAAGCATTCACCAAGGAGGTTCTCTTAACATGGTGGCCGAGGAAGACGTCGACCCCGGTGGCTCCATAGATCCCGACAACCAGCCACTTGGGCCAGACGACATCGAGGAAGCCATCGAATGGGTATTGGAGGAAAACGGTTTGTACAGGGGTAGGTCTTAGTCCGTCCATGTCCCCCCGCCAATGCCCGCTAACATCGCCGATTGTCCCCCAGGCTCATACGCACGACTCGTAGCGTTGTACTCGTTCGTGCCATTAACGGCCGTGATTACCTTTATGGTTCTCGCGGCATTGCCATCTCTTGTATGGCATCGACCAAGTTCTCCCTCTCACTATCCGCCACTCTTCCCATCACCCCTCCCGGAGATTTTACTGTCGTCGGCTATGTTTGCCCTCGCGCACCAACTACGCGTTCCTCTTTACACGGTGTCGTCGCTTCTACTTCGCCCCAACACAGCCTCGCTTCTGACCACCTTCTCGCACGTGTTACTTGTTAACATCCTGCGCCTCGCATCGCTAGCACTACTGCAGGTTCGTGGTAATATGGATGATCTCAAACCAACGTGGCAGGACCCATCCTTTCACACTGTCTGGTGGCTCTCGTTAAATATCGCAGAGGTCTTGGTCTCCCTAACTCAAGGATATCAACAAATATCGGTATACCGCGACGTTATGGTACCTCCCGGCAGGGAACGCGAGTTTCTTGAGCAGCTGAAGGATAGAACCACTTCATCACAGAACGTTAATGGATGGCAGAACTCAACGGAGCATCTTCCAGAGGATTCTCGTGATGATCTCCGACAACTAGAAGAGCAAGCTGAAGAAGACCCACTCAGGTATGCTAGCACGCATGATTTGCGTATTCAGCAGGACTTCGACAAGCTACTTGTTATTAAAGCAAGAGAAGAACTTGAGGAGGTGTACGGGGTTGCCCCCATTGTATGTGTTGCATGCTGTGCTCGTGTTTTTTTTTCTGACGTACATCGACAGAAAATTCCGGTCTTCGTGTCGTGCCTGCAACGTTTCGATTCAATCATTCTCTCCGTCGGTCTCACGCTTCTCGTGTCCTCTGCTTATCTCCGGTCCCCACTTTCCATTCCAGTGGCGGGTGGCAAGATCGTTCCATATCCCCCTGCCATCTCTCATATGCCATTAGCCATCACTTTTCCACTCGTGTTGCTTATCCATTCATCTCTTTTGTCCCTTTATACACCTATGATTCTTCCCCGTATTGGCATTCATACGGCTGCATACGTGAGTGTTCTCGTCAGCTTAATGTGCTTTTTCGCAGGTCTTGCGGCGTGGGGGGCACTGTCTTGACCTAAGGAAGCGACCAGGAGAGCAGGAGGGATCCTGGGTCGATCCAGAACACAGAGCTGTTTATTTACTGATGTGTCCTACGGATTCTTGATTGTTGAAAAAGAGCGTTCTCAATGAAAATAGTTGAAGAAACCTCGTAAATACCTGAGCATCTGCTATTGACGCGTCCATCAACAAGTACAATTTCCGTAGTCCGTGATGATTCCCTCCCAATATTCTCGGCTACGCGCAATCATCATCATCCCCATTGAACAGTCTTCCAGCCCAACGCGCGAGGACACGTCCCGTCGCACCAAACAAAAACGACCAGTCGAACAAACCTCCAAACAAAGAGTATTCAGGGAGAGAGGAGAACAAGTTAATGTCACCATCGTCCCTTCCGTCTATACGTGAGGATAGGAAATGGGAGGGGGGAAACATTGCCCGTAATTGGACTAGCGTGGTGAGGAGATAGATTCCCTGAAAGAGGAACATTATATTGTTGTGTTTCTCAAGGGACACGAGAGGCAAACCATGAGTTGTGCTAACAAAATCAACATCAGTGAGGCAGAGATATTGCGGGATGTTATTCGAAATATCTGGTTACCGTATGCACTTCAGTATGCTTGTTGGTTTCCATGTATTAGAACTGGCTAACTTACGCTCGTGACACCTCTGAGGACCACTCCGACACTGCTGAGGATGATGACTCCCACGAGGGTCAGACTAATCTGCCTAGATAGCGATGGGACATTTATGAAGGGTTTTCCGTACGCAGCTGGTAAGAGAGAAAGGATGTACGCAAGGACATGCGCGATAATGTCACCATAAGATGACGTCTTGTTGTCCGCGGATGATGGTGGTGATAGTAAGCCCATGACGGACTGATGGGAGCAGGTATGTCAGTGGATTAGGAGCGCAAGGGACATCATGTGAGCACTTGCACTGAATACCCTACAGACGCAATATACCGCCCACATTCTGCTGAGAATTTTTCCGCGAATAGAATGCGCGAATTCGGTATTTTCGCGATTGCGCCTGAGGGCCGTTACTCTTGTCATCATCTGTGATTCAAGGGCTTGCAAACCGATGATCTCCTGTCGCAAGGAATGATCTTGAGAGGGGGGGAGCCTGTTAACGTCATCTGTTTTGTAACTCAAGAGGTATGAATCCTACATGCATCACGTTTAGAAGTTAAGCGAGATAGCCATGAATCATTGCTTTGAGGCTGTCATCGATACTCAGCCACAGCCCAGTATCAAGGAAAAAACTCGCACTTTTGAAGACCCACATGTATCGAAATCGCGAGTGCGTTCACGTAAGTCAGACCGCACCCGCTCAAGCGCATTCTCCGCCGAAGCGATCGAAGCAGCGAAGGGAACAGCCCTTATGCCGCGTCGAAACGTTGAGCTGTGAAGTTCCTCTATGTCACATTAATTGACGACTCACGCTTTGCACGTAAATATACCCCATGCCCCGTTTACGGCGCCAAGACCTGATAAGAACCCGAGGACGAGAGTTCCGAGGACAACTAATCGAGCAACCATTGATGTGAAAAGATCATAGGACGTAAATTCCGCGGGAAGTGGAACGAATGACAGGGTAAAAATAAAAAGAGCGACGGGGAGTAAAAATGCAATAGTTCGGATGTTGAAAATGCTAGGAGTCTCTATAGGGGCCGAAATTTCGTGATAGACCGTGATGTATTCGTGGCGATAATGACGGACCTGAGCGATATGCGAGGACCATGCAGAAGGAGGCCGGGATGAGGGCAATAATGGTTGACAATAATAAGAAAATAGACATTCTCCACGTGTATAATCGAACACTGATGTGCAACACATCGTCAGTCAGTACACCGAAGTCGATTCATGAAACGCACTCACTATGGATCGAGAAGGTTGAACCCTTGACAGAGCACCATAGCAAACAACATACAGCACTCTGTGAAACAGATTGAAAAAGATGACTGTGCGAGGGTAGAGTGCCATGACTTCGCTAAGCTTGACTTGGACACTGTGACCGAGTGCGGGAGGCCACCATCGGCGGCAGGCGCAAGGAGATCACCGTATTGTCCTCTCTGCAGAAACACCCGACAGCATAGAAAGACACAGACACTGGGTCAAGTTTAGTTGGCATTCGAGACACGAAGGGCCAAACAGACCTTGCGGCAAGCGTTAATGCCAGCTCTGCTAATAAGGTGGTCATAGTGGACAGCGGGGGCATGCGACCCTAACCTTGTTGTAGGGTTTCGGTTAGGCTCACCTCGTACAGCGTACAGCCTTCGTTTGACAGGTGCGCCTGCGCAAGCAACGCGACGACGTTCACCACCAACCAAGACTGCAGCGGGGAACGACATGAATGAACAAAGCCACAAGGCGGAGCCGACGACAAAACTTGACAACGAACCAGCAGCTGGGACTAGCATTTCGCATTCTCAGCAACCTCAGGTACTGGTGAGGGTTAAACTCTGCCCATGTTTTTGGGTCGATTGACATTCTCTCCAGCAAGGTATTATTTCTGCCGCGCAGAGGGGCGATCTCGCGACTATCCAACAACTTATCGAGTCGGGAAGTGCAACCGTGAATGATAGAGATGACCAGAATGTGTTCGTTTTCTTGCCGAAACGCTCCGGCGCAGCATACACACTGACTTCGTTTTGCAGCACACCACTTCACTGGGCCGCGATAAACGCTCAGCTTGCGACTTGCCGGTACCTGATAGAACAAGGCGCCGAGGTGGATGCTATTGGTGGCGATCTTCAAGCGACCCCACTTCAGTGGGCAGCACGGAACGGATACCTCTATATCGTACATCTGCTCATATCAAATAACGCGGACCCGACCATTTCGGATTCCCAAGGTTACAATTCCTTGCACTTGGTCACCCATTCCTCATCTGTGATGCCATTGCTCTATCTTCTCCATCAACCTGTCAACGTGGATTCTCGCGATTTACAAGGGCATACTCCTCTCATGTGGGCAGCATACCAGGGAGATGCACTCTCTGTTGACCTGTTGTTGAAACATGGTGCAAATCCCAATCTAAAAGATGATGCTGGGCTTTCACCACTTCACTGGGCTGTGGTAAGAGGAAATAGGGCCATACTTCGCCGCCTTGTCGAGATGGGTGCGGATATCCATGCAAAGGATGCAGAAGGACGGACTCCAAGAGACATGGCTATCGAACTCAAAAGTGTGGGAGCATGGAAGCGTGCCATGGAGGAAGGTGGTATATCTGAATTTGGCGTCAAGAAAACAAAGCCACTGAATGAGGTAAGTTCGGGATTTTGTTGTTTCGGTCCTGGCTTATGTTCCCGGCAGAAAAATACCAAGATTGCGATCTTCGTGCTACCTTCGATATTCTTGTATATCATCTTTACTACCCTGAGTATCCTTCCATGGTATACCGGTATAGTGCTCTCAATGGCCGAGTTTTTTGGCATGCACCACGTGCGTTCTACTCCCCTTGTAATGCTGCCTTCTACTCATCTGCAACATACCAAGATCGTCACGCGAGTCCTATTAAATAAAGTCAGTTATACGGGAACCGTAAACCAGAGCCCCTACTTCGCAGGTATTATCGCCGCATCGATGTTGTGGGTTGGGTACGGCTGGGTAACAAGACTTCTCAGAGGTAGTGTGTTATCCCCATCTAAGCGTCGATGTTTATTCCATCTTTTGCAGAAACACCAGAACATTCATTTATTCACTTGGCGTTCGCATTGGTATTTGGCCTTTGTGCATATAATTTTTTCCGAGCGATCACACTTGACCCGGGTGCATGTCCCCGACCGGCAAACGATGGAGAGCTGAAAGCGGTAATTTAGTTGTCTGCTTCTTTCGTTATCCTACCTACTGATACGGTCCTGTTGCAGATAATAGAAGACCTGGCGTCAGAGGGACGACTCAATGGTCAAACATTTTGTATTCAGTGTATGGTGAGTTTTGTCTCGAGTTTTTTCGCATGCTCCTCAGTCGTGTCTAGGCGAGGAAACCTCTGCGATCAAAACACTGTCGTGTATGTGACCGATGTGTCGCCAGAAGCGATCAGTAAGTCATTCGGCTTCCCTCATCTGTCCTTTTTGAACACCCCTCCGCTAGTCATTGCCCATGGGTGTGGAATTGCGGTTTGTTCCTCGTCAGTTACTGCAGACCAAGGGCTGACTATTGTTTACTAGTTGGCGCAAACAACCACCGTCAATTCCTGTTATTCGTCACAACTCTCGTCATCGGCATAGTCCTATTTGATTACCTTAGCTTTGAATGTAGGCTTTGTCGATTGCCAAGTTTTTTTTTCACTCATTACCGACCGTAGTTTTCACTACCGTTCTTCCGCATGGGACGATTCCTAGTGATTGCTCACCCATCTTCTGCGTACCGGCGTACAAGGATTCATTCCTTCTCTCCATCGATCTGTGGTCCACTCTTCAACTCACTTGGACAAGTGTGCTTCTTGTGACACAATACTGGCAAGTCGCCCGTCAACTCACCACTTTTGAAGTCTCCAATCTTGGACGATATGGTTTTATGGGTGGTCGCGGGGGCCTTGCCGCAGGCGGCGGTGGAGTAGGTGTCCAAATGGGACATCGTCATCATCACCAGCATCGCGCAACAGGCTCTGAGCGAGGAGACGAAGACAGTGAAGCAGAAACTGGAGTGCACAAGCACAACCACCGACATGGCAGTTTATTTGCTATGGCGACCGCGCCGGGGACCTGTGGCGGATTTCTGCTTAACCTTCTCGGGCTCGACCGGTTTACGCGGGGGAGAGCTGCGCATGGTCTTGCGCTCGCTTCGTCGGGTGCGCGTGCGTTGAATCCGTTTGATTTAGGTGTCGTGAGGAATTGCAAGGATTTCTGGGCGATGGGAAAGGAGGTTGGCGTGGATTATGGGCAGGTGTATGATGTTCCAAATGAAGGGTTTGACGAGGCGAAGAAAAAGAGAGAAATGGAGCACGAACGCGACGCGAACGAGCAGAGGGGCAAGGGCCTTCTGGGAACACTTGGACTGAGCATGGGAAGCTCAAGCCGGAGAGGGTATGAACCACTCAGCCAAGCCTAGTCTTTGTTCACTACACTTCATTTAGTCACTTGTAGTGTAGTCGAAACGTGGGAAGTGTCCAAGTTTTTCTCGTCGCAAACACTAAAACTTGGAGAGCAGGTCGCGCGAGTGCATTGACCTCGACGACGACAACGACGACAGCTGTGACGGACTCGGATGATACCTCGAAACTCTGCTCGCACGTTGGAGACGACTTTGCTGTCGTACTCTCGACAATGTCTTCCTCGACCTGCTCGACTCTACTCAACACCGTCAAAGAGGGCCAATGCTCCTGCTGCTGCATTCGCGCAGTTACAGGTCCCACATCCAGATGCATTCCATCTTTCAACCCAAAAAGACCCTCTGACAGAAGAGGGCACGTCGTTTGTTAATGACATGCGCGGTTTTTTGCACCGTCGCGTTCCTTATACAATCCTCCCGACCCCTCTCCCAGACCAGTCTAACCCCACCGCGCTCAGCACTTATTTTTTCCCGGATTCCCCTACCCAGGATCAGTTCGCTGTCATGGACGCGTGTTTATACAACTTATACGACGTCCCTCGCGCAAAACAAATTTTCGAGCGACTACGGAAATCCACTGCAGTTGAATCCCTTCTGGATACTCGGATTTACAACTCTTTTCTAGAGGCATATATTGAGATGGCGTCTGTAAAGGAGCCAAGTGACCGGGCCCTTTGGAATGAGGAGGCGTGGTCGTTGTACGAAGCTATGGAGAACGGGTCAGAAAATATCCATCCAACGTCACAGACATATGCAATTATACTTCTCGCTCGACTACGGTATGAAGATGTTTCTGCAGTCTGAAAACTGTCTTACCGCTCCCCGTAGATTTGGCTCCGACACTAATAGTTCGAGTTCAGCATCAGATCCGGGCAAGCTGCTTAGTAGGCTTGCCGCGCGCGGAATACCTATTCAGGACGTCATATCCGACCGTGTATTCACCTCATCTGATGAGGCGTCCGAGGTTATTCGTTCTCTGTCCAAAGCAGCAATCGAGATGAACATGACGAGTGTCATTGTGGAGCTGGCCCAAGTGGAAGCAATGGGAAGTGGTCACTTGGATCCCTTGAGCGACGTTCCGGAGGTGACACCGGTCAAGAAACTTGTGGTCAGTCGTGGGCCGTTATAGTCATTTCCAGCAATTAATAAATCGTATCATAGGATGCATCCCGAGAGACTATCGATGTAAGTGGTGATGGTTTTCACTCCATCTCGATGGAGATCCCTTTCAACCTGGACAACTTGCGTAAGCACCTGGCACAAGTTACCCTTGCTCGCCGCGTCCTTCCTGAAGATGTTGCGGCCCGCCAAAAGTTACTGGAAGCGTCTGTCTATGACGTTGCCGTGGAAAGGCTTAAGCATGAAGCCAAGATTTTCGATGAAATTGGCATGGGTCATGTAGATGTGGGCCTGCGACGTGCAGACCTGCAACGATGGATGTGGGACTGGCATGAGAAACTCCGCGCTCGACTAGAAGCTGAGATTGCGGACATCATTGTTGCCGAGGCTAAGCTGGCCCGAGGTACGTACAAATTCGAGACGTATGAGCCCCCGCCGACACTATTTAGGGGATAAATCTGCTCGCCTTGGTCCGTTTCTGTCGCTCGTCAAGCCTGAAACACTTTCTTTGATCACCATCCTCGAAGTAATGCGATTAAATAGCACTGGTGGCATCGCGGACGGCATGAAGCTAGCTCGCGCCCTCCTCACTGTTGGGCGTGCCGTCGAAAATGAGTATAAAGCCCAAATGTGCAAGCGCAATAACATAGCGATCCCTTCGTTGCACCGTGTTGGTGACCACAGTTTCTTCACAGGCCTGGGCTATAGGGACCTACATGCACGCCGAGTTACAGCTGCCAAGTATATTCAGGATAATGAGGAATGGACAACAGAGTGGACACAATTACTACGCGTACGGGTGGGAAGTATATTGGTAGATTGTCTCATGGATGTTGCTACTGTTGAACGCACGGCGCTTGACAAGAGAACCGGCGAGGAATTGTATGTGCGGTTTTTCTTACGCGAGGGGTAAGGACTAATCAGTTTGTTTAGGAAGGAGAGGCAACCCGCATTTTATCATGCATATGAATACGTTCGTGGTCAGAAATTAGGTGTCATCCGACTAAATCCCGTTGTCGCCGATCGACTTGCCAAGGACCCTCTCCGCGAAACACTCCATCCTCGCCACCTCCCCATGCTTGTCAAGCCCAGACCGTGGCTCGCTCCGGATCAGGGGGGTTACATTTACAACAAGAGTAGGTAGAATCCTCAACTACAAAGCTAGTCTACTGACGGCGAGAATCAGCTTCGGTCATGCGCTTCAAGGACTGTCAGGAACAACAGAGTTACCTCCACCATGCTTCGTCTTTGGGCAATCTTGAGCTTGTTTATGCTGGCCTGGATGTCCTGGGTGGTACACCATGGCAGATCAATCGGAGGATCTTCGATGTCGTACTCCAAGTCTGGAATTCGGGAGAAAGGCTCTGCAAGATTCCACCTGCAGTATATGACAAGCCTGAGCCCGAGAAACCAGAACATTATGACACGGACGTGCAAGCAAAATCTGTATATAGCCAACGCCTTAAAGGTTATGTCCAGGATAAAGCAAACAACCACTCTGAACGCTGCAGCGTTAATTACAAAATCGAGATATCTCGTGCGGTAAGTTTTACAAGTAGCCATCAAATCTGCCATGTTGATTCAACATTAGTTCTTGGGAGACACATTCTACTTACCTCATAACCTCGATTTCCGTGGGCGGGCGTACCCCGTCCCTCCCCATCTAAGTCACATTAGTGATGATTTGGCTCGTGGACTTCTGATGTTTGCGGAGGCAAAACCTCTCGGCGAGCGTGGTTTGCGTTGGCTCAAGATTCATCTCGCCAACCTGTATGGGTTCGATAAGGGCAGCTTTGACGAGCGTGTTGCGTTTGTGATGAATCACCTCGGTGATGTATATGACAGTGTTGAGAATCCTTTGGGAGTGCGCCCGTTCCTTCATCATGGTTGCCTTTGTTGATCTCTGGACAGGGCCGCCGTTGGTGGACCAAGGCAGATGATCCATGGCAATGTCTTGCTACTTGCATGGAGCTCCGTGCGGCGCTTGATTCGGAAGACCCCCACGCATACGTGTCGATGCTTCCGATTCACCAGGATGGCACATGTAATGGTTTGCAACACTACGCTGCTCTTGGGGGTGATGGCAAAGGCGCTGCACAAGTCAACCTCGCCGTCACCGACAGACCATCAGATGTGTACACTTACGTTGCCAACATGGTCGAAAAGATCGTACAGAAAGACGCAGAAGGGGGCGAGGAGGTTGCCCAACTGTTGTTTGGTAAGATTTCTCGCAAAGTTGTCAAGCAAACGGTGCGGCCTATGTTTTTTGTTGTTCGAGTGAGTGGATGTTGATTGTTGATCTTATTAGGTTATGACAACGGTATACGGTGTCACGTACATTGGGGCCCGCGAACAGATTGAGAGGCAACTGAAAGACAGGGGAGACATTCCTGAGGAACGGTGCTGGGCAGCTTCTGCGTACCTCGCAAAAAATGTTCTTCATTGCATCGGCGATCTTTTCTCAGGTGCTAAAGCCATTCAAAACTGGCTCAATCTCTGCGCCAAACTCATTACCAAAGGCATTCCGAAGGATCGTCTTCCTGAAATCCTGAAGTCCAAGCGTGCTAACGCCAAGGCAGACACAGTAGATGCTCGCATACGAAAGGAGCAAATGACATCTGTGGTGTGGACTACGCCGCTGGGGTTGCCAATTGTGCAACCTTACCGTAAGGCGAAACGAAAGCAAATTATGACATCCCTGCAGACAGTCTACATCTCAGACCCTGCCGCCCCTGCCGCCGTCAATGGTATCAAGCAGGCCTCTGCGTTCCCACCCAACTTCATTCACTCTCTCGATGCGACGCATATGATGTTGACGGCGTTGGAATGCAGGGTAAGTACTTTGCTTGGTAGGCTGATGGGCAACTGAATAGAGATTCCAAGGCCCGAGATATCACGTTTGCATCGGTGCATGACTCTTATTGGACGCACGCATGTAGTATCGATTCAATGTCGGAAGTCATTCGAGACACGTTTATCGCCCTTCATTCTTCTGACATTCTTCGTAAGCTCGAAGCGGAGGTGAGCTTGACACTAACTTCCAAAGTACAAATCCCTTAACTCAATTTGATCCCAAGTTTCGGGAGCGCTATACAAATCACTTGATACCCTTGTCAGCAATTCGAAAAGAAACAACTCTTAAAATGCTCTTGAATGCAGGTTGCCGTATCACGGCCTCGAGGGACGTGGCTGCCGAGCTCAAGCAAGAGGATGAAGCAGTTGCTGACCTGCTCGACATCACGGACGCTGAGGGAAGCTCAATCTCCACCATCACCGTGGACGATCGCTCAACGACAGAAGAACCTGTCGCACCCGTTAAGCGTACGCGCGGTCGGCCACGTGGTTCGAGCCAGAGACGAATCCAAGTCGATGACACAGAGTACGAAGGAGAAGATGACGACGTGCCAGCTGCATTCAGGAACAAGTTCGTTAAACTGTCGCACATAATTCCCCCACATCCAGAAAAGGGGACTTTCGAAGTGGAGACGATCCGAAAGTCGTTGTACTTCTTTTCATAGCGCTACCGCCCACCGCCTCCCTCTTCGTTGCTGTCGGGTTGCTTTCAGCTACTGCTAGTCAGATATGCCTCTCATTCCAACGCTGTCACGCTGCCATCACTACACCTCGCAAGTATATCTATCCGTAATATAATTCATCACTAGTACTGCATACAACACTGTACATAGAGACAAACCCTTTCAAGTCACACCCCAAACATCATTCAT
Organism: Xerocomus potaroensis; assembly: GCA_038088895.1. NCBI lineage: Eukaryota > Fungi > Basidiomycota > Agaricomycetes > Boletales > Boletaceae > Xerocomus > Xerocomus potaroensis. The sequence continues at coordinate 9,422 of JBBPJT010000031.1, read as the reverse complement.
AAATAGCAGATCAGTGCGACGTTGTCAGGAGACGAGCTGGGTCATGGTACGCTCACAGATAGCAAGTAACATGTTTTCGCAGATGGGATCGATAACAGGCTTGGAGTTGGCTGCGATAGGATTGGTGTGGTGATTGCTGTGTTGCACGGAGCGGATGAGTCCCCAAATTCGATCGAGAAGCACCTCCTTGAGCTGTTGCCCCGCGTAATCAGTTCTACTAGCGATCGGCTCACAGTGCGAAGGACCAGTCCTCGCTGTTGGCATCGGTGCTGGTGTAACGCAGAGATTAAGTGCGCTTGCGAGGAACCAACCTGCATCCCTCGTCGCGAGCGCTCGGATACGCTCTTCTCTTGAACCAACAAGCTTTTCCAACCGTTTCATGCGTAAGTCATTCAAAGCACTTTGTTGCAACCCGCCCTGGGACCGGGATTGAGAATGGGGTTGAACAGAGAGAGGGCTCGGGATGGGTTGTGCCATTGCTGGCTGTTGAGAGGCGGAGGCGGATCCAGGGAACGACTCGGGCGAATTCAAATGGGATAGAGAGTTTGCATACAGTGTCTCGAGCTCGCGGATCGTTTCAAGGGCGAGCCGATCTCTAATGCTACTCGCAAGGTTACCAGGGAGGGACGGAAGTGCGTCCAATGCCTCGAGAGAGGTACCGATGAGAGCGAATGCGTCAGTGCGTGCATCTGGGCCCTTCGGCGGACGAAGGAAGCTGGCGCCGGAGCGCTTGTCCTTCTCAGCCCTGTCTGTGTTCTTAGCCTTCATGACTAGCCGACTGGGCCTCTTGAAGGGCGGGACCAGAGGCGCAAAGCGCGCAAAACAGAGCGGAGCCAAGGCACGTAAGAGCGGAAGAAGAACGCATTCCAGGATGCGGTCAAGGACCCTATCGATATTCGCATGGGACCCAATAGAAGCGACAGCGGAATTGGCGTATTGGCGATGACGTTTCGACTGATTGCTGACACCCCGGGTGGAGCAGAGCAAGGCGGGAAAGGCTGTTCGAAGGAAGTACATAAGGAGTGGGGACGTAATTGCGATACGTGGACTGTCTATGTGCCGTGGATTGAGCTGCGACAGCGTGCCAAGCACAGTTTCGGTGTGAAAACCTGGATCCGTATTTGAAGAGAATAGGAAGACATGTATTGCATCGAGAACACGAAGCATCGCATCGGTGAGACGTGATATATGCACATGGTCTTCACCGGGAGAAGCGAGGACACCCTCGAGAAAGGCGTATGCTGCGATGAGCGATGACGACGATGGGCACTGTGATGATAGAAAGCGAGACCAGTCTATATGCGCCAAAATAGTGTGTGTGCGCGTGTGCAGTTGGTTAGGATGGGCCTACCAGCTCGAATCTGATGCCAGCTCCACTCGGGATCCTGTTGGTCTTTGCTTGTATTCTTTTTGCTCTTCTTCAGAGGAGGAGGTGCATCTGAGGTCAAGCCCGCCCGAGTTGTTTCAGTAAGGAGTTTGGAGAGTACTAACCAAAAACGACACGGGTAAGCTGAAGGGTTGGGCGAAAAGGTGCAGTCGTCACCTACGTGCATGGTCTGCATCACGTTGGGCTTTGAAGGTTGAAAGCTGTCCCTCAAGCTCGAGGGCATATGTTTGCCAATCTCGACTGCTATGGCTGTTGGTAACGGATGTAAACCGTGACTGAAGGTCAAACAAGTAGGCTGCTTTGGAGTGATCGTAACTGGACGCGCTAGCGGCGAGATCGCACTTACACGTTGTCGACTGATCCTTGGGCTTGAATTTCAGGGCTGCGAGAGCCTGCATCAGGAGTGAGCGTTCATGAAGGGAGAAACAAAGTGCTGCGTACAATGGCTATGCGCGCGACAGAACGAGGATCGGGTTGGGACATTCTACAAAAGCAAGTACTCGCATACGCGGTTCGCTAACAGGCTGCAGTCACACAAGTTCATCAAATCTTAAGCACAAAATTTTATTCTGGGTGTAATGAAACATTGGCAAGGCGAGGTCACATCATTACTTGGACTCTGCATCCTTCACCCGGGACTCGAGCTCAGCCTGTAAACTTCCGTCAGCACTCTTCGGCAAAATTTTAGCCATTAGCAAAATGCAACGCACAATCTGCTTCTTCTTCTCCTCGATCTGCACGAATGTTTTAGTATTGCAGAAAACAAAGACATGAAATACTGTGGCACACCTGGGATTTGAGCTTGCGTAGGAGCTCGGCATCATGACGCCGTGCATACTCCTCTGTGACACGTCAAACTTGCGATCAAGCTAGAGAGCCAAGCTGACCTTCATGGGCCCTCTCCCTCTTTCTGTAGCCTTGGTTAAGCTGAAGACAGTCAGACACTGTCATAAAGAACTCGCCCGAATTCCCTGCTCTGTGCAACACTGCCCTCCTTTGTACTTGAAGTATATGCCCTCATAGAAGTAGCACGAGCAGTGAGCATAAGGGGTACTCGACGACTGGTGATAGAAAGCATCATTATGGACAACAACAAAATCGAACAGCCGGCGACGACCAACACGACCGTTCAACCGTGACACCCAAATAGGTGTGTCACTGCATGTCACACCATTTTACCTTCTCTCTTTTGCAGTCATGTCCTCCGTCCGCCTCCTTACACAGGTGGTCAGTTCCCCGTTGCTCTGTTGACACTGTCCCCGTCGTGCTCATCGTCGCTGTTATTTCTAGTCCAGTAGTGCCCGATGCGCACGAGCCTTCTCGTCCTCAGCTAACCGGAGAGGTCATTTGTTCCGTATCCCACCGGTCCTATAACACATTGACATATCCCCCTGCTTTAGACCTCGTCCAAGACCTCTACGTCAGGGAACTGAAATCTTACAAGCCGCGTGTTGCCGTATGTGTTTGCTGTTAGCTTTACGTTGTTCTGACTTTTCTCTTCACCACTCAGGCTAAGGATGCTCATGTTGGGAATGTGAAGATGTTCGCTCCACCTGCCGCACCCAAAGCTCCAGTTCTCCCTGCAGACCTTGCAGCTGATCTTGCCGCGTATGATGCCACTGAACCAACAAAAGCAGAGGTCGAGACTGTCAAGCCAACCGACCTTTCAGGAGAGCAAGCTGGGGGCGCGGAGGCATTCCTCGCCTTTTTAGAAGCCGATGTAAAGCATGTGGAGGCTCACCACTGATGTTTTAGACTAGAGTGGAATACCGATTGGCTTTGTAGACATATGACCAGCGGTGTCTTCCTGTTGTCATGCTCACCCTGAGCACCTCAAACGATGCAGTCGACAGTCGGCATTCCTTGAAGTGCATATTGGTGCGATGATGCTTCATTCGTGCCGATCTGCAAAACTCTCGAGTTGGCGCAACCCTTGAATCAATGTGAATATGCACGTAGTCGCCATCTCCGTGATCATCGTTCGTGTCTATCGTCAGATCCCAAGATGAATCTCTACAGATGTTCATTTCCTGACAACGGTCTCCACAAAGTTCAAGCCTCAAGGCCATGCCATTCTGCACCTGTCTACCAACAAATATTGGCTGCCCGACACCTCTTATCTTTGATCCACATCTGACAAGGAAGTAGTGTATTCTCGCAATGGTGTCGCGATGGGCACACCCACAACCCTAGCTGAAGATGTGGACAGTAACCCTTGGTGCACAGCAACTACACAGCCCACGCTGGTCCCGCCGCATATTTTCAAACATAACTTTGAACGAATCTCCGTAAAGTCGGCAGCGTAACGCCGAAAGTATTATGGAACAACAAAAAAATGACCGTATTAAAAGGGCTATTCAAGGAAGCAAAGTTCAAAACCGGCGTCGAGACGACGGAAGTAAGGCCATAAGGGCATCCAGAGAGGTATCAAGATAAATCACGGCCTTTGACAGGTATGGTCCACCTTTAGAGGGGGGGTCTCCGAGACTTGTATCCTTGGATAAACATTATTCGTACCACTGTAACTCCCGGACCGGTGGAAGAACGTCTTACCAGCTCCTAGTTTCGGCGGAACTTAGCGAAAAAGCCAGCCTTGGGGGTAGGCGTGGACGATGTTGCACTAGACATGCGGTCACGTCTCCGACCGCAACACACAGTGAAACCAGCCAAGATGAGAAGGATCATCGAGGTAAAAGTGAGCCAAAAACCTTGATGGAATGAGTCTGCATACGTTTGCCGGAGATAATTACGACAGACATACCTGGCCCGGTGATCGTTCTGCTACCAAATCCAAGGTTACCCATCTCATTCTTGAAGTAGGCAAAGAGGGCAATGTCGATGGCGAACGCAATGAGGGCAAGAGTGGCGGCAAGGAAGGAGAGCAAGGAGGCAAAAAGAGTAACAGAAATATGTTGTGAGAACGAGAAGAGCAGTGCGATGAAGGAAATGCCGCATGCTATATCGGGGAATGTTCCACATACAAGGCAACAAGGTGGTCAAAGGGGATCCAGACGGGTTCCGAGATGAATAGAAACAACATACCAACAGGGTGAACGGCAAGACCGAGGGTCCATGAGGAACCAATGTAGACTGAGTTTTTCGCGCTATTCTGGATCGACAACGAATAACCGTGGCCTGTGTGTGGCAGTTAGTGGCCAGTGAGCGGGGGGAAGGGGGGTTGGCTGACCGGTGTTGCTACAGACTGTGTTTCCATCGAGGGCGGTGTAACAGTAACTCCTATATACAGAGTGAGGATGGAGACCCAGTCGAATCGGGGAAGACGACCCACCAAATGCCCAACTAGCGCAACACATGACCAAACCGTGTCAATAAGAAGGAAAGAATGGATGGTATGGGTTGACTCACCCTCAGCTGGGAAAATGCCTGATCTCCAGTGACCTCGACAGTACCGTTGGTGTGAACGCGGGTGATGTCCATCGCGGTTAGGTAGGGTAGCGATATAGAGACGATGAAGAGAAGGACAAAGGCAGAAAAGAGAAAGAAGATGGCAGGTACGCAGAAAACGCGCGACATTGTGGAATCGTCGTCGTTGTAGAGAACGGCGCTGAAAAAAGGGAAGAAAGGAAGAAGCGAGGCGACCGCAAGACCATGCTGAGTTATAGTTTCTTATTATGGCTCGAAATGGAATCATCCTAGCGCAGAACCCGCTCCAACGCGGGAACACCTTTGACCCGGCCAAGCTGAGTTCGGGTGTTGTTCGCTCCAACGAACAGGCATTCTGGAATAAACTACTGCCTTCGAGTCACAGAACTATATCGTCTGATTTTAACACTGTTCACATAAAACCCTCATGGCACTGCCATCCAGTCATTATGACCGTCAACACCACCCAGTTTACACTCCAAGAGTGTCGTTGACCGCTTTCGGGAAGGTAACGAGATGAGGTGTCAGCTGATGATGGGGATCGATTAACACGTACGTACGTACCTAGGATAGTTTGACTCGATGCCTTTTTTTTGACTGGGCGTTCTGATTGGGTAAGTACTGTACTGGCGGTTCTAGATTATTTTGAATACTGATTCTCACCCTTTCGTTCAGTCGTCTGAAGATATGATGTACAGTTAGCACTCTTTAGGTGATTGGACGTGCCAGCCTACTTCCCCGCATTTGCTTGGTATGATAAATTCATCCCTTCCCAGTGACAACATCTGACATTCCATGCAGATTGTGTTGTCTATTTTCACATATCAAGTGCACTCATTAATTATCTCATTGTGAGCTGTTATGACCCAGTGGTTGACTGGCTGAGAACCACTCGCAGGGGATCCAAGTGGTTCAGCACTACAGTAAGAATGAAGAGAGCTGTAAACTGGTCATGAAGTGGAAATACTGGAAGGAATAAACAACCAAGACTGTACAGAAGAGCGATGGATGGAGTCAGCTCACAGCTCCATGTACTTTGACTGTCATTGCATTAAAGTGCTGGTGCATCATCTGTGAGTTTCACTGATCTAATATCAATAAGGTTGGAAAGGTGCTTGACAGCTGAACAACTTGTACTTACCGTGCTTGAATGTGCAGTCCATATTCAACCTAGTTCTTCCCAAACTCTGACTCAGGGGTAGCTGACCCCGCCGGGTAAGTTCGCTTTGACGATGCTGAAGAAGACTACGATTACGACCATTACCATCGTGTGCGAGCTCAGTTCAACTACTCAATATACTGGGCTTAAACGCAACCTGGTTCTTAGTTTTTTCGGCAAAGCATGATGATGGGAGTACATCAGCAACATAAGAATAGCGAAAATGGCCCGAACGGCCAGCTTTCGCATGTCGATTGATAACTTTCCCTCAGGATGATAACCTGAAAAGGTACCGATCGTGATCGAGGTCAAACACTCGAACTGAACTACACGGGGCGTTAGGTTTATAACTCGACCAGCCCACGCAAAAATCCCTAAAACTATAAAAAGGGAGGGGTGATCCGTTCTGGCTTTCGTCGCAAGTTCACCCTGCCACGCGTATATCTGCGGCCTCGCCCCAGCCATGGCCACGTCCCGCCACGATATCAATCCCTTTGGATCGCCCATCAAGGTTTCTACTTCTACGCCACAGTCTGACATCCTCGCCACTGCGGATCTTTTGCTCGAGCAAATAAAGGAACTTGAGAACCTCTGTTCTACCGTCGAGGAACGTGTTCAACGCAAGCGTCGTGCGCTGAAGGAACTAGAATACCTCATCTTGGGACCGAATCCTTCAGACGAGTCGCCGCGTAGTCCTGCCTGTCCCGTCAATACACCGATCAGCTCTCGTCTACACCTTGTATCCCCACGTCTTCGAGGACTATTCGACTCATATGGACCAGGACAGGCGAATCTTGACGCGATCCAAAGTTGTCTGGATTATTCCCCGGAAATGCATATAGGAGATAGCCCGCTGGTGCACGAAGATCCCGGACATTCAGATGAGTGGGAAGATGATGACGAAGAAGCGTTGCTCTGCCCATTTGACGACAAGTATGCGCATTTGGAGAGTCCACGAAAGGTTGAAAAACCCCTGCCTGCGACACCTCGCAAGAGGGCTAGCGAGGTTATTGAGTCGAGGATCCCTAGGAAAGTATATGTTCAGAGACAGGTCTCGATGTCGAGGAAGTTTATACGACGATCGCCAAGTAACGTGATTCGAAGCCCCTCGTGCCGGCGTTGCCCCAGCGTCCATGCCAAGCCCACAAACGCTGGATCGGATCTCACCGCCAAGGGGACGATGAGACGAGGCTCGTGGAAGCGGTGCAACTTGGAAAACGCTAAGCCAAGAGGCGGAACAAGGGTGTCGCATGCAACCGAGAACGAATATGCGAAAGACAATGCCCGTAGGAAGGAGAAAAGGAAGGGCTTGTGGTCAATCTATTCGGTATGCTCAGAACTTGGGCTGAGTGGAACCCACCGCGCTGTCTGAATCAGAAGAGCGTTTCGGATTTTGGTCTTGAACCGTAGTGTTATCGTACTTGCGTCAGTCCTGCATGATAGCTAGTTCCTGCCCTCGTCCACGAATCAGTTGTCTCTTTGTCCCTTTGGCCATCAATCGAGGTAGAGTTACAGTACTTGAGGGAGTGTGATTCTTCACGTGTAGTCCCATGGGCCCTTAACCAGACCACAGCAGCCGCAAGCGCTGAGCCATGCTAGTGTTGATCGTGGATCCATGTGCTGACAAACAGATAGACCAGGCCAGTCATAGCAACGTCATGTCCGCTGGAACAACAACCACAAGTTTTCCGTGTCTTCATGTAAGATCTCAATCAGACCACGTACCCCTACCGTATTTCAACGTCGTGTCGACTTGTTTAATTATCGATGCAGTACACAATATAGGTTATTATGGCTTACATGGACATGTCGGATTTTGCCTTCATGCGCAAGCAGTGTGCGAGTACTGTCGAGCGTAATCCGCTCTTGAACCATCCCTTGTAGTTCGATGCCTGATCAAGGGTACGATCCACCGACACGTGATGTTTGCTTAGATGATTCTCTGTACTTCCGGTCGTGTAGTGCTCATCCTGATTTGAATTCGCAGGCGATCGCCTATAACTAAGACGAGTTTTGCGACAGCTTCCATCATGCTTGATGTTCCGGTGTCTACCTTCACGACGTTTTCATTGATACTTGCCAAGCTTGTGCGTCTTACGAAACTCGGTATTATCGGATTGTCATTACGCGCTGGGATCCCAGTTTCAATGGTAATCGACCTATGAAGAGGGAATTATGTGTGCCCACGACCGAGTGCTTGAGATGCATCTCGAACTCGTGGATGACCCCAAGCAACTCCGCGGAGAATATTGGCCCGAGAACATAAGGCGGTGCACCAACTGCCAGGATGCCATCCATAGGAGCCCTCATCTGTATAGCAACGATTCCTAGTTGTTCGTAGTTCGAAATTAGTTCATTTCCAGGGTCGGCGATTATGCACGTGAGTGACCATGGCTGATGTTTTGTGGCTACAGGACAGTCCGTCAGTTAAAGACAGTGCACTTTCAGCCCAAGGCTCATAGTGTCAAAGACGGCAGAGACTAGTATTTACACGGATTGCACACCTTTCGAGGTGACACAGATCAAATGTGCCTACCTGAAAGAAATACTACCTGAAATGCCTCAAGCGATGGAGAGGAATCATGAATTTACTCTAATTAATCCCAGAAGATAATATGATCCGGGTGGACAATGCAAAAGCAGATTAGATGCGGGTCTACTTATCCCTCTGTCGAGATAGTCTAGATGTAAGAGTGTATGATCTGGAAGGGGTGTATCTGTGTCGAGCATACACCACTTGGGCATTCCCGTTACTCTGGTTCTTGAAGACATCCATAGCTTCTGTTGCAATATCCACGGTTTGAAATTGGACAAAGGCCCTCCTCAACACGAGATCTGCCTCTTTTTTGCCTACGTCAAAGAGAACATTTTTAATACCGAAAGAAAACGGCGAGGGCCAACACGCAACTTACTAAATCGTACTGCCAAAATCTGATCTGCATAACTTCCAAACATCTTTCGCACTTCGGCCTCTGATTCCCCTTGGACCATAAGCGTATCAGACGGTTCTGCGGGCTTCGATGAAGCCGTTGGGTTTTGCGCGTGCTCCACAAAAAGCTGCCTATCTAGCACAAATATGGGGTCCGTCATATGGGTATCCACAAAATTGACGGCCTCTGCGACCGACTCAAACTGGATGAAACCAACACCTCTAGATAGACCAGTATCCGAGGTCACTAGGAGCACACAGGTCAGCCTCCACATACGATATTCAAAGGCAAAAACGCACTCAGTCTGACAGACTCGATTTTTCCAAACTGGGAAAATGCGTCCTTAAGCTGGTCCGCGGTCACATTGTAGGGAATGTTTGCAATGTAACATGTTCCCGAAGGCGTATGAGAGGTTGGTGAGTTGACCCGACTTTTGTCGCGCAGTGCGGGTGCAATAGAAAGTCGTCGCGAGTTCGCGTACGAAGGAACCGCACACCTCGCTGGCTGGGAGAAACGCAGGGTGCTCAGCGAGCGCGAGCACACCAGATGGTGTCTCAGAACG